>PTEX01000056.1:1048557-1232164 GCA_003342815.1 Eudromia elegans | reverse complement strand
TCGGCAGGCGGCGGCGCCCGGGCCGCGCCGTGTGCGCGCCTCGTGCGCGGCCCCTCTCCCTGCCGCGCGGCCCTCCCGCGTGTCCTTCCTCCACTCCTCCCCACGGCCCTTCTTGAGCCTTCTGCCCCACCGGGCCAAGCCCAGGCGCTAGGAGCGGAGTCTTTTGAGCCCTGTGGTCTCCGCGGCCTGTAGTTCTCCAGTGTGCAAAGAGCAGAGTATTACCAGACACCCAAATCGTGGGTGGTTTTAGTGATGTGTGCTTGAACTTCAGGTACCCACTCCTCTTACTCGCGTCGTCCCCCTCGAGCGGCACTCGCTGTCTTTCCAGCCCGCCCCGTGCCAAACCTCCGCGCGGGTGCGGGAGGTGGAGGCCCCGCCGTGCTGCAGGCCGGGCCGCGCTGTTCTGCACCCGGGTGGAGGCTGGAATCCCCTTTGGGGGTTTCCAGACCCGTTCGGATCTACAGCAGCTGGCCGAGGATCTGCCTGTGCAGCCCCGCCAGCTCAGACATCCTCTGGTGCCTGCTGCCATTCCCTACCCGAGGCTCCATTGCTCCTTCAAGGGGCACGAGTGATGCAGAACGTGTCCGGGATCGTTTCCCAGCACGTACACATAACTTGCTCTTTGCCTAAAAAAGGCGTGCCAGCACCCAAACCGCTCCCTGCGTACCTACAAAGCGTCTTTGCTCACGCTGATGTGCACCTCGGTGTGCACGAAATGTGAACGACGACGAAATGTGAAATCATTTTAGGATAAAAAGCGTCGAGCGTGACTCAGAAGCACACTGGAAGTTTACAAAGACAAAATATGATTATGGAGCTCTTCTTGAATTTGTTTGAGACGTAGGATGGCAAGCTTACTGTTGCAAAACCTGTGGGGTTTTTAATAACACAGAGAAAGCTGACATTCAAGCTCTGAACTTTTTAGCAATGCAAAGATAACCCTTACACCGTTCTCCTTTAAGCTCAGGGCTTACCAGTTTGTGCTAGATCTACCAGTTCTCCTGATCTTTGAATCCTAAGAAGTTATCTTACGCAATTCGAAGCCTCCTATGAGTAACTAATAGCATTATAAATGAATGTGTGTGAGTTGGTTATTATATATATGATTTGTAAAACAAATTCTCGAGACTGCACAGTAATAGTATATTTATTGCAGAGCATCCAATTAAATTATGGTCCATAAAGGAGGCATAAAGGAGAAGGTGGCTTGGAAGTTATGTCTTTGTTTTCAAGTATCAAAAATATTAGTAAGGTAGTAGTACTTCTTCTATGTTTATGTTACTTTGCACATATTCATGCCTACCATTGACATGTGTTATGTGTCATAACACTGCTTGTGTTATGACAGGAAAAATAATTATGGCAAACAACATAAGAAACTGAAAGCACAAGCAGTTAGGATGAGCAACCTCAAAATAATGGCTCAATCCTGGTCTCAGTGCAGTGAGCGTATTTTAAGCTTTTCCACTTGCAGTGAGGAGAATGACAAGCTGTTAACAGGGAAGAGGCTGTAACAGTGCAACACTTGATATCTAGTTGGCCTTTGTATCCTACCATTTTATCGTCAGCTCAAAGAAGGATTTCTGCATCAGTGCAAGCAACTACAAAACCAAGATGCCATGACAAACGAGCTTGAAACACAGGGGCTGATTTTTATTAGTTTATCCTACGAGACTGGGTTTGCAACCATAGCTATTGATTTGTCTTATCATTTAGTGGAATATGCAGCAATCAGTCATATTTCCATCTAGCTAACCATGGTTATTAATATTTTAAACTCACTTTAAAATGGATTGGCTGACAAATACAATAAGTCTGTTCTCTTAAAAATGGAGTTGCACAAACTGCATGGGATGAATTATTGCTACTGGATGAAATTATCAAATCCACATCAGCCATTAGAACATAAATACAGCCAGAGGAATACGGTGTTGTCAGGGGATGGGGATTTCTACACTGGCTTGGCCTGAGCAATTAGGGAACAGAGGGATTCTGTTAATCTGACAGTAAAAGTGCAGAAGGTCAATCAGTGAAGGCCACCTAGTGATAGATGCAAGCAGGAGAGGAGCACGTGCACTTTAATACAGTGGCTGCGAGAAGCGGTTCCTCTCCTGCCAAGACGCAAGCCCGGATTGTGTGCCGGAGCAGCAGGAGTAGGTGACCCCGGGAGCCGCCGGCAGTGTGGGAAAGCTTTGTGCTCGCTGCAAGGGATGTGCTCTTCTGCGGGGGAAAGGCTGACAGGCTTGGCAGGTAATTAAAAGGGGAAATGGTTTTCAAATACAATATTTTGTTTTGAAATGCAATTGTTCTTTTTCTATTGGATACCAAAAATGTCCGAAGAATGCAATATCCTCTAACTCATTGTATCTGTACTCCAAGAGAGAAAAGGAACAGAGCTATTGTTCTTCTCCCAGCAGGAGCTATTTATATTTTAGTCCATGTAGTGATTGTCTTCTACCTACGCAAAACTCCAATACATTTTAAATTATCAAATTAAGAGAGCTTCTTGCATTCCTATACCAAGCTGATATTCCTATATTTTCCAGGTGCTTTGAGTTGAGATCAAAGTAATACTTACAGATCTCTGAGCTAAAACATGTATCTTTTTAAAAGATTCTGTAACACCATAGTAAGACCGAACTCCCTCCTCTTTGATTGAATGGAAGCCGAAAATGGCATCCTAAAGAAGGTTGAACTTTAAAGAAATCAAAAAACATGTATTTTCTTTCTGACAGATAGGTTCGGCAAGAAATACTTCCACTTCTATAGCAGCAGTGTTCCCTGACTGGACTAGCTGATGACTGGTCATTCACATGATTGCACTGTATATTCCAGGGAGAAACAGAGAAAGTTACTCTTGGTTCTTTTGACTTCTGTCTTTCAAGAGGAGTTTCCAAAGGGTAAATAATGGTGTGATTATCGTCTCTGCCTGAGAATACATTGACTACATTTGTGTAGCTGTACTGGCATTTAGGCACTGATCAACTCCTGGATGAATTTTCATTACCTATGAGACCATTAATATCAGCTATAAAAGTCTGTGTATTCCTATGTTTTCATTCTCTTTTTCATATTACTTTATCCTTCTAAAGCATTAATATATTTGAGCATACATTAATCGCATATGATACATGACATACATATGTCATAGTATATCACTGTCCACTTTTCTTCTTCCTATTTCTTTACATTGCTTAACCTTACAGTTTCCACATGTCATTTCACAACATCCTATTGCTAGTTTCCTTCACATTCTACCACTGAATACCACTGAAACTAGTTTATCATACATGTACACAGTAATTTATGTCTTTACAGCATTTGAGTTAATGTTTTTACCTCTACCCAACATTTCTGGAACTTGGACAAAGGAGTTGCTAGCGGTTATGCATATTTTGTGGATATGGAGCATTGTTTTAGTGGGAGGAGCAGAACACAGCTTTATTCCTCGTTTCTTCGGGTTTTTTTTTCACTTGTACAATTCAACTCCCTTAAATATCAGTGAAACTTCCACTGACTACAGAAAGTGTTAGGCCAGGCCTTTGGCAAGGGAGTTGGAAATGGGGAGGGATACTCTGCATGTTCTGCCCCAGTTAGCAAATAAATGGCTACGTGCTTGTATTTCTCCCTAACTGCTCTGAAACCCTATTCTTAAAACAGGTCAGCCTGTTTTTTTAAAACACAGATATCATAACTACCCAACCTTGTGCTATTACCATTCTCAGATAGGAAATGGTGAGGTATTTTCTGTAGAGATTTTCTGAAAATGATATGTTTCTGCAGTAGGAAGTCGAGTATGAAACAATAGGCTAGGATTGGTGAAAAAACTATTTTTTTTAAACTCTTTGCTGGAGACTAAAACTGCTTGGTGAGAAGAATTTGGGTGAAGCAATGAAGATCTGCAGGTAACAGAAGCAGGTCAGCTGTGTGTACACATCTCTGCTGCGTCTCCCTTTCAAGATTCACTTCTTCATAAATCATAAATATGAAATGGTAGGGGAAGAGGCTTCTATTCTTCTCTTAGTTTTTCTTTTTTTTCCCCTTTTTTTCATGCAGACTGAGTATCTCAGAGGAGCAAGCCTGCTTTTTCCTTTCTTCCTTTGCAAGTAAATTGCCTCATAGAAATTTGCAGTCATTATTCATTGAACTGATTAGAAATGCCATCAGTAGGCCTCTTGGAGTATTTGCACTGTTGCCAATTCAAAGTACATAGTGGATTTGAAAATAAAGCACAGAAATACCTAGAGACTCCTACAGTGCCAAGATTATAGATGTCAAACTTTTTTCCTTGTTTTAATGGTTACTATCTCCAGAAAGTTTTAGGACTAAAGAGAAATTACCTTCAGTCCTGACAGCTGGTTATGTTCCTGTAGTCCCACTATATAAAAATGATGTTTGTTCTAATAAAGATGGCATCTGTTCCAGTAAAGATGAAACCTGATCATTCTGAGATTTATATTTGTAAGGCTGGACAGGAAGGTGTGGAGAGATATGGGAATAAAAGGAGTGGGACTGGAGCTAAATCCTGACATGGGGAGTACAAAGAACAGGAGAAAGGCATGTGAAAATGGAGACAGTGTATGAAGTGAATGTTGGAGATAAAATGTAAAGGAAATGCAAAGGAAAGGAAATCAGAGTGAAGTGGGCTGGGAGAAATGTAGGCTACTGGGTAGCCCATGCATTGTTCAATGCTTGCACAGCAAGTTCAGTGTAGAGGTTGTATTGTTCCTGTGCAGAGAAGTTGTTAGCTAATGTGGAGTTGCCTGCACACACTTGGCTCAGCAGCATTTTGGAGCCTTTTGTGCAGTGGCAGCTGCCCGGCAGGACTCGTTTCAGATTTATAATGCTAACTTTTAAGATGTCAGTGGGAGATAGTATATTCAAAGGAGGCAGAAGGAGAATCAGAGGATGGATGAAAGAGAGTAAAAGAGAGATGATACGGGACAAAAATGCAGGATATTTTTGGGCAAGCTGATGTAGGGCTTTACCTGACAGGTCAGGCCTAAATTTTTTTTTACTGTATTATATTCTTAGCAATATTAGCCATGCAAGGAAGATAGGTAGCATTAAGATATTGCTGTTTAATATGTTGCTGCCCCAACTGGTTAATCTGCCCTTCTAATGGAGTTGCAATGCCCAGAGGGAGCGGAGACAGAGACCTCTTTCGCTGCACAGAGTGGCCCAGGACACTGGGGCGGGCGAATCAGATGCCCCCTGCGTTCTGCCATCTTTCTACACAGCCAGGACCCATCCCTCAAGGGCAGGATAGAGTTGTGTGCTCAGTGATTCCTTGAACCAGCGCAGGCAGATCAGTCAGGCTCCTGCTGATCCTTGTTGTGCCCTGAATCCTCCCGCTTTAGGCAGCCCTGTGTGTATAGGTCAAGCTCGGACTGCAGGCAAGGGAGAGAGCAAAAACAAGGTGGTATAAAAATGGGAAGGAATAGATGGAAGCTTCTGTCTGCTCACGGGAAGAAAAGCTCCCTCTTAAGTGCCTCCTAAGTTATGTTTTTACATATGCACTTAAGGTTGAATTTTAACCCTGATCCTGTGTTTTCAATGTTACTGTTATTGAGACCTTTCAAAAAGCCAACTGCTGAAAGAGCAGGGTCATTATGTATTGTAGGTGACAAAAACCAGTTGCTTAAACTAATATGTAACATATGGAATATTTCTGAGTCTGACCCTGAAATATCAAAACACATCTTTAGATTAAATGAATAATTTCTACAGATGTGAAGATGAAGAAGAAAAGGTTACCCACGTAAATTCCAGTAGGTTTAAGTGTAGAATTCCCCTCTCATCCCAAGCAGCTTTTTGCTGTTTACTTTGCCAAGTTGTTGACTGATCAACTCAAATGTTCTCCAAGTGAAGCATAGCATTTTTCAAGCTCTGTTTCAGCACAATATAAAATAATTGGAACTATAAAGAGGAAGGTAATAGGAATGCCACAAACCCCCACATATCTATTGCTTGTCAGCTGTAGAGTCTAGCTGTTACCACAGAAGCATGTTAAAATTAAATGCTGAGCTTTATTTAATGCACTTGCTTGTTCTGTCCTCCTTTGTGTTTACCATTCCTATTTCAGAGCTCATTTATTCACTTCACAACATGGCACACTCCTGGTCATCTGGATACTTAAAATCCACAGTAAGCTGCTGTACAATTATATTTTCTTTTAAAAACAAACAAATGGTTTATTGGAGCTTTTGTAGCCACTGTATATGTGGCTACAGTTAGTTAAGCATTTTGCATGACAGATATTAATTTAGATCAGTTTGTACGTAATACAAAATTTAGGGTAAATATTCACTAGAAATTAAAAAAAAGTTGTTAAGTATGTTTTTGGAATTCTATATTAGCATGATTTTATATGATTAGCATTCTAATGCAATATTTTTGTTTAAAAAAGTAATTTACCATTTTTTATAATTGATCAAAACAGCTTATTTTGCCCAGCAATGATCTTTCCATAGAAACAGTCGTATCTTAGTAACATACCAAGAATAGAGTTAAGGGAATACAGTGCATCTGTGTATGCCACCCTTAAAGGGCCTGTGCATATGAGAGCTCTCTTTCCAGAATGCTTGCACAGCACTGCAGCATCTCTTGGTGCTTCCTACATCGATGTCCTTTATGTGTGAGATACAGATCTCTTCCATAGGCATTAATTCTTGGCCTTTGTAGGACTGCTTTGGCAAAGATGTCAAACTGATGCCTGTTGTAGCTGTTTTGTTTGGTTGGTTGGTTTTATCTTTGTTTTAATTAGATACTGGCCAGAGAACTAGATGAGGGCCTTTTGCTTGTTTCATACAAATCACAGATCCAGCCCTCAGCAGCTAATGAGTTTTGGCCACTATGAACTGAATTCTAAACTGTTTCACATCCTGCTCCATGTTTTTTTTTTTTCTCTCCAGCCTCAACTTATAAAGATTGCAAACCTTACAAGTGGCGTCACCTCATTCCTATCCAGAATTGCTCTGTTGGGCACTTCCTTTCCACTGCATCACGTTCAAGCGGGAAGACCATAGCTGACCCTGGCTTTGTTCTCTCTGTTCCTTCTTGCTCCAAAGTGATCCACAGGAATTATTATGCTGATATTCAAGCTTCTCTTCAGTTTGGTGTTAATATTTATACTAAGCTGATTATCAAGTGTGCAACTACACTGTAGCATCTGTTGAATTTAACAAGAGTTTCAAGGGAAATGAAGCAGGAAGTAAAGAATGGGCTTGAGGGCTATGTGCCCCATATGTCCTTGGGCTGGGCCTTAACCCCAGATTTGAGTGGTGACTGTGCTTCTATTGTGTCAGTTACAAGGGGATCAGGTGTGTTTTTCAGCTCACTCCTACCCTACCTGTTAGCTGGTAGCCGCTAGGTCCTGGTTGGGGGTAATGTCTGCCTTGGCTGGTGGTATTCTCTGATTTGGAATAAGCTGTGTCTTTTCAAATCACTGTAGGGCAGTTTGTGGTTTAATCCTAATCCTCCACAGAGGCTTCTTCTAAAATGGCAGGCAATGGAACATACTATCCTGGGTTTTGATTAAGAGGAAGTATAGGATCATCTTTGGTTTGGAGTTCAGACTAAGTGAGGAAATGAGCACAGACTCAAGATATGTCTGGTCTCAGCATGGTCTTATTGAAAGAGGCCTAGGAATCAGGAGAAACCAGGAAGATTTTTTTAATCTCTCTTTCTGTGGGTTGTGAGGAAAATGATGCAGAGAGAAAGCACCAGTTGAATAATCATTTTAAAAATTATGTTTTTGTGCAGTTAATCAAACTTGGCAGCAGTAGCAGAAGAACTATTTCAGAGCAAGAAATGGGAATGCTGGAAAGGATCCCTTTTCCAAGTGAATGTTAAGGTGCTGTGAACTGTCAATGATGTTTTAGGAATCTTAAGGGAGGTTGGAAAGAGAGGAGGCTGATAAGCGATGCACATCAAGCGGAGTTTTAGAAACCTTGAGTGCAGAAGCCTTTAACAGTCCTTCCTCATAGCCTATGTATGCCTGTCCCACCCTAAGAACTCTCTTCCTTTGGTTCTCTTTGGCTCTGGTGTCTTCATGCTGAGGACTGAGGTCAGCCCTCACCCTGCAGAAAGCATAGTCTTTAAGCAGCCCCTTCTTACTTCCTTCCATTTAATTGACAATGTGGGAGATCAGGGACCTTTCCTATGGGAAAAGGAAAAAGATAGGACATTGATAGTAGGACAGGAGGCCTGAAGTGATGTACAGAAGTGGTCTACAGGGAGGGAAGAGATGCAGTCTAAAATAGCTGATCTCATCTCCTTGGCCCTCAAGGCAATGGTGGATCACTGCACTCAGCAGCTGTCAATGGGCTGTGTCTGCACTAGCGATTTGCTTCATGGCAGTAATGCAGTTCTGGGGAAATCCTGAGATTGCTGCTATTTACCATGTGTTGTTTCAGCGTTCAGAGCAGTTTTGGTGCACGCCAACTAAATTCCTTAAAGAGGGATTGACAACAGAAGTGCTGCTCCAAATGTGCTCCACATACTGCGAATGGAGAGAGTAGCTTCCAAAACAGTGTGTGAGCTCCATCGTGACAAGGTCCTCTAGCCAGTACCCAGCACTTTTTCTCTTCAGACAAATTTGAAGTAAGTGTGTAGCAGAGGTGTGTGGCTCAGGGGACCATGCTAAATATATCCCAAAATAACCTCCTCAAACACTTAAAATGGAAATGTGAGGTGGCTTGGAATCAATAGTTTCAATCTACAGATCTGCTCTTAATATGCTGAATTATTTTCTACTTAAATACGGCCTACTTCACCTTTGCCTTCAGCTGTCTTTGAAATGTGGCAAAACCAAAATAAGCCTGTGCCTAGAACGTTTCTTGTGTCTGGAAGCGGGGAGGATGTGCACCCAATTTAAATTTATCTACTAACTTTTATGACAGCTGTTTAATCACTACCAATGTTCCTCATTGTAATCTGAATGGAAGAGACAGCAAACCCGTCAGGCAGTCCCTGTGGGAATACTGTGTAGGATACAAGGACAGCTGGCCACGTCCACGTTAGGCAGGTAAAGGCCTGAAAACTGCACTAAGTAGGATTCATACCCCTAAAAGATCCCCCATGCAAGCCGCATGGTTGGGTGGGTGAATAATTATGAGAATATCATTCTCTACTAAAAAGAAACTGCTGCATGCCTGCTACAAGGGTATAAGAAACCAAACCATATTTAAACTGCAATGATGCATACATTTAACAATCAATATTTACTAATACGGTTATGGAATTATATAAATTCTTAACTGTTATATTATCTTCTTTTTTCACCTTTCCTATGACTTCCCTTTATTTATGAATTTCTTTATTTGCATAGCACAGTTAGAGCACTGATTGAAGGCTCTGCAAGCAGTATGAGCTCTATGCTGCTATTGTCATTTACAGTAAAGCTTTAGTTACAGCTATTCCCAGGAGCCATAATGTGCCCCCATTCCTCACATATCCTACCATGAACTGCAAGGGTGTTCTAACAAAGTGTTATGAAAGGGCATGAAAGATTACAGAAACATTTTTTAGTGGGGAAAAATTCTCATTTTCTCTAGGAAACTGCAATTTGTACATTTTAATTTTTTTTTTCCTTACTGAGTCAGATAAACCTCGACATGCTGCTCTCAAATGATAGCACATTTTGAGATCTGAGAGAAACAGGGAGCCTCTAGAACATATTGCAAAAGCCTAAAGCACTTAGCAACAAGGAGAGTGTGGGATGCTGTGACAGAAGCCAGAATGTGAAAGCTAGTGACACTGAGGAGATTGTTTGGGAAAGAAGAGCTTTCACTTTGTTTATAATTTCAGAAATTCTAACGAAGTGTGGCATGTGGGAGGTCACTGTGGTCTGTGGCTTTGTGCATACATTCTTCTTTGTGCAAATGTCCTTCAAATTCCTGTAACAAATATGATCCAAGAGTGCTGCATGTATTAATTTCCTTCTGTACTTCCTGTTTCTCTCAAAATTGAATACATGTTTTCACAGGGAAGTAAAATTGAGATACTCCTGAAGTGGGCATTTGTTTTAATTGAATTTGTCCAGTAGAAACATATTCGGTTGAAATGCACTACAAAGAGATGCACCTCAGGGGATAGCTTGATTGCTTAGCTTGATACTGCACATACCAAAGAAAGCCGCTTGCTGCATGCAGTGAAGCAGCATTCTGATTTTGTAATAGGTGCAGGCTTTAAAATCATGAAGTGGGTGGAGTGACAGAAGTATTCACAGAATCACAGAATGGTTGAGATTGGAAGGGACTGCTAGGGATCATGTATTCCAAGCATTCACCACAATGATTTTTAGCATTTTGCACAACATCCTGATAGCGAACAGTAATGACAGATGTCAGATAACCAGTAATGAGGAGGCGTCTGAGGCAATGGCCAAGCTCAACAAAGGTGGGAATAAAGAAATGCCACCTACATCATGAATTTTAAGAAGTGGGCTGAGAAATCAGTGTATTCCTGAGCTACATAAGCCCCACTGAGGTATATCTGGAGAATTAGATTTTTACTGAGCAATTTCTGGAAGCTTTGTTTCACTGAATGCATGTGTATTTGTCAGTGCAAAAATATTCAGTTATTGTAAATTCTAAATGCAGCTGTATGCCTGAAACAATGTCCATATGGACAACAGGACTATATTACTCAGAGACTTTGGAAACTATCAGAATTAATTTTTGAATTTAATGTTGGCTGGACTAGCCCTTAGCTTGCATTTTATTTTTCTTCTCTGTAATTCGTGCTTTTCTTCTCTGTAATTCATGTAATTTCATGCTTTGCATTTTGCAGTGATTATTTTTTTACACTTTTCAGGTATTCTATATTAAAAATAAGGTCAAAGGAATGATAGAGACATATAAAAAGTATGGTAAAAGAGGTGCAATAGGAACATATAGGTCAAAAAATAAATGCTGAATAAATTAAAATATAACTAGTGATGCCAATGATAATAGTCTTCAAATCTTTCAAACTTACATGCTCACTGTAAAGTTCAGTGTAGAGAATTTCAGGCTGCTTTTGATATATTTCAGCTCCACAGTGGCCTGTCATCCCCTCTGTTTAAAGGGAATTAGATTCAGCCAAATTACTAATAAACTGATTACTTCTGAATAGACTCAGCCTAAAAACAGTTACTAAAATGCTCAAACCCTCACACTAAGTAACAAAATCAATGCAATAAAATAAAATGACACAAAAATACACCACCAGACCAAAGCTCTAAAACAAACTTATAATAAAGCAATAATAATAAAAACCACAGATATTCTTAGCCTGCAGGAAGTGTGATGTGGGCAAGACATCACAAAGGCATCCAGAACACAACAGGGTGACCTTAAAAGTAATCTCATCCCAATTAACATCAATCTCTTCAAGATTTTAAAAACTCAGTGGGACCTCTTATGGTGATCAACTTGCCTGATCTTCCCAAGCTCCCTTTGCTTAGGATCAACCCTAGAGTAATGCTCTTGCATTTATACCCACAGGGTAGAACACTTTACTTGAGGAAATTTCCCACACATTGCAGTCTGCAAACTTCTTAGGGCTTCAGCATCAGAATGTTTCTCTCTATATTTATGTATATTAATGGCTGTATATTAATAGCTGGAATGCCCCAGAGACAAAATACCACCTGTCAAAGAGGTTTGAAGACCTGAAATTCCAGCACTACTGCTAAAGCATATGCCATGACATACTCCAACTTCATGTTTTCCCTTTCCTCTTACTTTTTTCTACTGCTTCCAGTTAATATAATAAGAAAGGCCATTATCCCATGATCTCAGATCTCCAGGGTGCCCAGCATATATCGTGGCTACCAAAAGCACTAATTACCAGGTTCAAAAAAATATATAGATCAGAGTGTTGAGGAAACTACATTCCTTCTGTGGAAAATGTGTCCAATCCTTCACTGTGAAAAACAGAAAACTCAGAGGTGCCGTTGTCAGAGGTGTGGAAAGGGCCCACAAGGGCAAGGTTTGCAAAGTTCAGAGATGGTCTCTGGGAAGAGTTTTTATGCTAGGCCACACATAGCGGTCTTCCACATGGCAAGTGTGGGGTAAGGGTGAGGTTTGACAGCAGCAGAAAGTGTGGAGGCACAACTGGTGTGCCCTTGGAAAGAGGTCACCAGGGGAAGGTGCACGCTGTACCCACATGTTTCCTGTGTATACTTTCTAGTCTGACACACACTTTCTCATCTGTACTTCTACACAACAGGCTTTGCATTAAAATTTTGGGTTAGATTTAGGGTTAGAGTTAGGATAGAGAAAAAGTGAAGCGTAGGGAGACCACTGTTGTGGCTTTGTAGAGAGGCCATGAAGGGAAGGCAAACGCTATCTATAGATGGTTCCTCACAAGAGTTTCTCATCTGCGTGACACATAGGATCTTCTGCAGGGCATGTGGGAAGCAAAAATATTAGTGTTAGGGTTATGAGCAGGCTTGAGAAAAACAGAAAGGATAGAGGAAAAATCATCATATATTTGGAAAAAGATGCCAGGAGAAGGTGCTGAATGGTTCGGGAATGAAGTTTCCAGGGTAAGGTGTACCCTGCCCCGAGATGATTTCTGGGAGGAGTTTCCTGTCTGGCTCACAGAAGTGGGTATTCCACCCAGTGGTTTTTTTGTAAATGTTTTAGGATTAGGATTAGGGCTAGTGTTGAGAGAAAGGGAAAGCATGCAGGCACCGTAGTTATGTGTTTGGAAAGAGACTGCCAGGGGAAAGTATATGTTGTCCAGAGATAGTTCCTGGGAGGATCTTCTCATCCAGTCCACACATAGTGGTCTCCCACATGGCAAGTGTTAGGGAAAGTGACACTGGGTTGGGGTTGAAAGGTAGACCAAGTGTGGGGGGAGTGTTTTCACGGTTCTGGAATGAGGTTGCCAGGAGAAGGCCTACAATGGTTTGTGAGAGGAGTTTCTTGTCTGGCCCACATTAGTAAAAGTTTTAGGGTTACATTTTGGATACACTGAAAGTGAAATCATATAAGCACTGTTATTACGCCTTTGGAAGGAGGCTGCCAGGGGAAGGTGTGCGCTGCCCAGAGATGGCTCCTAGTAAGAGTTTTTCATCTGGCTTACGCAGAGCAGTCTTGCATGTGGCAAGTGTTGGGGAAACATTTTAGGGTTAGGGTTGAATGATAAAACAAATGTGGTGTTAGTGTTTTCCACATTTTGGAAAGAAGCCACGAATGGAAGGTGAATGCTGCCTAGAGATGCGTTGGTATCTTAGTGGGCAGGTAGTCAGCAAAATTTGTAGGTTTAGTGTCAGGGTTAGGTTTGAGAGAAAGTGTGGAGGAGGTGTTGTCCTTGTTCTGGAATTAGGCTGCCAGGGAAGGGAATATTTAATTTAAGGCAGCCAGTTTCTATAGTATATCCCAAACTTCAGCTATACACTTATCATGGTTGCTGTTGTTTTAGAATCATAGAAATGTTATGATTGGAGAAGACCTTCAAGATGATCAACTCCAATTGCAAACCCATCACCACCATGCCTGCTAAAACAGGTCCGTAAGTGTCTCATCTACATGTTTCCTGAACACTGCTAGGGAAGGCGATTCCACCATTTCCCTGGGCGGCCTGTTCCAATGCTTCATCATGCTTTCCATGTGGAAAGTTTTCCTGATATCTAACTTGAACCTCCCCTAGCACAGCTTGAGGCCATTTCCTCTTGTCCTATCAATAGTTATTTTGAAGAGCAGACCGATCTCCCTCTGCCCTTTTTTAATTATGAGACACCATGGTCTAGCATTTGCCACAGCTAACGTTGCCATACCATATCATCCATCACCCATACCATCACAAGCATGCATTAAAAGGTGGAAGTGTCTCTTTTGGGAGTCTTTTTTTTTTTTTTTCTTATTTCTTTTCCTCTTCTCTACAGACTACCCTTTACCATTCTCCTGAGCAACTCCTGGGAATATACTAGGGAGACCTATTTATGTCAGTATCCAGAGCATTATTATTTTTCTCTTAAGAGTAGACTATCTTCTTTTAAGGCTGCGCTCTTTAATATCATAGGCATTTCAGATGGTGCAGTCCATTTTCCTTTCTCATCCTTTGCTGTTACTTCTGACCTTTCCATCTTATTATTTTCTCTTCTTAGACTTCCCTGAAGATATTTCAATTTTCACTCTCCATTATCTTTGAGGGTGGTTGCATGCATCCTATGGGTGCTCAGAGTCACAGAAGAAGCACTTGTGACAAAGTGCATGTGGTGAATGAAGGCTAGGTGAGTACTGCTAGGATATCAGAAAGGACAGTAGAAGAACTGTCATAGTAGGATAGGAATTATGTACACACTTCTTAATATCTGTTTTAGGAAAATTAAGAGCCCCCTGGAAGAAGCATGCATATCTGCAGAATGCGTATTTTCTATTCTCTCAGTACTTGAAAAAGATTGTAGTAAAGCAGTGTAAACAGAACATCATGATGGATATTCTGATTTAGTCACAGACTAAATTTCCTAATACCTGTTGAAGAACGAGTGCTCTGCATGTGTGCTTTCATTCAAAAGGAATTCAACTCATGCGCTCAAGACCCCTCCATAACAGGAAATACGAACAGTAAGAGGAGATGATCTGATTCACTTCAGCTGAGCGCTCTTGAACTAAACCAAAATACTAATGTAGGTGCACCCAAAGTCTCAGATCTAAAAGTTAGCTTCTCTTAAAAAAATTATTCTTGTATGATACCTAATGACTGCGTTTCTGATGACTAAGTTATATTTAGTTATATTAGTGCTAACTCAGACTCATAATATGTTGCTTTATTTCAGCAAAGTTGTAATTTTTTTTCTCTAAGGAATCATTCAATCAGTCTTTTCTGATGAGATTATACAGGTACTACATAATATTTGCTTCTGTAAGGATAATTTAACAAATCCATTGCTAATGACATAGGAAAACCAAGAAAAAAAAAATCTCTTGTATTGACTCTGCCGGAGTAAGTGTGGTGCTTTTGTCTCTAAACTTATCAGATATGCCTGAGTATACAAAGTAGATCCACCGAGTAATAAATTGGCATTTTAATGTATTTATCCTGGTAGAGGAGAAGCCGTATGTCCCCTTTAAAATGTGTTAACAAAATTTTCAAAATGTACTTTCAAAATGTCATCTACATTCATGTGATGAAGGTCTATGAAATTTTAATTATTCCATTCATTAAATGTGTTAAAGTGTTAGTAGGACTTTTTCCCCCCAACGTGCCATAAACTAGAGGAAAAATAATATTTTGATTTCTCTAATTAGAAATTCTGGGAAAGAAAGGGTGAAAGATTACAATTTTATTTACAGTATCTTGTGGCTAAAAGTAATTGTAAAGAACAAACTGATAGTATGCTGGGCAGAAACATATGCAGCTATATTTTTAGTACATGTAATTTTCTGTGGTCTGTAAAACAGTCTATAAAAGGAAAGGGAATTACAAGTTTCTTATCCATTAGAAAATGAATATTACAAAATGAGTTGTCTGCTTATCAGTTAAAAACTTTATCAGAGTGACAAAAGTTTAAGAATTAGGACTTATTAGCATTTACTCTAAAAACCTACGATAGGGTCTTTATTGAAAAAAACTATTGAAAACAAGCCCTCTAAATGGGTCCTATAAAAACTCAATAGCATGATTGACAGAGACTAAATAGAAAATGAAATTAAAATTCATAGCAAACAAGGTGGCTTTGAAAAGACAGAGATATAAAAGTATCAACTATTTAAAATCTATTACAATCTAAAATCGAAAACATTTGCTACACTATTTCTGAAGTGCAAGATCAAAACACCAATTAAAATATTTTAGCAAAGGTGCTCCACTTAAATATCTGCATACTACTATTCTTTTCAAAACAAATGTTTTGCCTTTTAAAACATTAAGAAACAAAATTATTAAAGGAAGGCTTCTCCAATCCTACTATCTGTAACAGATCTACTTGTGCTCTCTAGCTCTATATATGTAGGCTTCTCTTATCAGTGGCCATCAGTGGTTTACCAGAAAAAAAGTCAGCATTCCTGTGGGAAATAATAACTATACTTCTACCTATCCCTCTTAAGCAGCTGGTGTTTAGCCTGAGATTTTAATCCTCCTTCTATTTACTCTTCTTTAGCGTCATCACATTTTTGCATATTGCAGATTCTTACAGTCCTACTAAGCATTTAATAATCCGTTACCTTCATCTCCACACAAGTATTTTTGTAAATATATAATTCTGTTTCTGGATAGTTTCCACTTCCTCAGATATAATCCAGCACAGCACTAGTTGCTTTGAAGAGAAATAGAAAATATGATTACACATACCAATAGAAAGTATTGTTGAGAAATATGAAATCAGTAAATAAGCATTTGAAGAGAAAGATATTTCTACTTCCTTGCATAAGAAAGACACATTAACCATCAAATAATGACTCCTCCACATTGCATAATTTTCTACTGCTTACTACCAAGCTGCTAAATCTCCTAGTCGAAGGTCAGGCTGTTGCCCAAAACAAATTTTGTCAGCTGCTTCAATGAAACTCAATCAACAGATTCTTTGACCTTGGAATGAAATATTCTGGCAACTGGGTGAAAACCTGATATGAATGAAAAACAGAAGCAATGATGCCAAAAACTTTCAGAAGGCACATTAAGGGAATAAGAAATGGCCTGAAATGAGATGCATAGACCTAAAAATATTGTAGGTCATCAAGAGGTTATTTTAATTCTTCCCTTGTTTGTTGTCAGTGGTTAATTCCTAGAAGAGTCTATTTTGATCCTGTGAGTACTGCCTGACCAAATGCATAACAGAGAAAGTGTTATGATAAAAATGCATTTGGCTATTCAGGAGTTATATATACAAACAACAGTGTTATTTCCATGGAATGATTTCAATCTACAGCATTTGTGATAGCTCAGAATTATAACAACAAATGCACATAGGAGAATGTGAACAAAAATGCATTGTCATTTTGGCTTCAGTGGAATTTTGGAAATGCCTTAGAAATAATTTATTTCTTGGGTTGGGCCACACTTCCCCAAAATTTGTTTTGAGAATCTTCACTAAATGAGAAAATGCACAATGTTTTTAAGCAAAGTATGTCACTGCTGCTTTCCAAACTCAGATCTTATCTATTAGATGTCTGCTGATCAGCTTAAGCTCAATGCTGATAAAACTGAACTCATTTCCCTGTTCCATCTCCGCCAGCTCC
This sequence comes from Eudromia elegans, assembly GCA_003342815.1. Classification (NCBI taxonomy): domain Eukaryota; kingdom Metazoa; phylum Chordata; class Aves; order Tinamiformes; family Tinamidae; genus Eudromia; species Eudromia elegans. The sequence goes on along the minus strand of PTEX01000056.1, from coordinate 1,214,990 downwards.
GTTCTCCTGTCACAGAAAATAGAACCATCTTGCCTGTCTCTGCTCAATAAACTGGATGCTGTCTTTAGCTCAGGCCTCTCTCTGGGTACAACTAAGTACATATACTTAGTTTCATATTATTCTTACATTTCTAATATGTAGCTATCATTCACATGACTAAAATGTCCAGACTTTTCCCTTTTCGCTCTTGTCGGAGATTTACAAGGCTTTTGCTCAAAGCTTCTTTGCTATCAGTTCAGCCTAGCCTCAGATGCAGCTTCTTTTTTAGAAGAAGCTCTAGTTTCCTAAGCTTTGAGATAGAATCTTTGAGTAAGAGAAGAATCTTACCTACATGGTCTGTCCAGTGAGCCAAAACTCACATATTCCTGAAGAAATATTTGTAGAGCCTTTGAAAGCTTTCCAAAATAAACTCTATCATTTGATATCTACTCGAGTAGAATGCACTTATGCATATCTTAATCAAATAATGAAAATATCAGAAATTGTAGGCAAACTATTTTATTGCAGCAATACTTCCATCTTTTGGAAAGTTACTAAGGGACTTTTAGGTGTCCAACTGCTAGCTTAGGAACTTAAATCCATGAAGCAGATCTCAGAATCTGTTCCGTTTCAATTTAAACCTTTTACAGACTCAGACCTCTGGTATCTCCTTACTAAATTTTCCATTGGAAAGTAGCAGATATCCCTTTCATGCTTAAAGTTAAGATCAGAAGTCCACAAATTACATTTGAAATGTAAAGGCAGATTTAAGTAAGGCATATGAGTCTAAGGATACTTGCTACAACTCTGCCAAACAGCTCTAAAACAGGAAGGGCAGCAGAATGGAAAGGAACTGTCTCCCATAGATGCCCCTGAATGCCCTGCACTTCCAAATTTGCCTCATCAGTCTTAGGCACAAACAAGTGCCACACATTGTGGTAGCAATGAACTTGCAGATCTGATGCAACTCCCTGCTTCCTGTACAGCTCCGTATTTGAAAGGTACATTGCCTCCAGCAGACAGGCTGCCTTTTTTGCACTTAGTCAAATTCATCCTCTTTCTACTCCTAATAGATGACCTTAATCATTTTTTTAAAAAACATATCCATGCCATTCAGCAACTTATTCACCTCTTTCAGCTACATATGGGCCTTTTAAGGACCCTTATCAGACAGAGCTATTCTTCTGCCCCTGTACCATGTGAATAGCAAATGCTGTACTGTCATATCAGACATTTTGTTTCTATTGGTCCTTGCTAGGTTCTGCTGGCGTAACTCAGAAACTGTGAATTCTCTGTAAAAATCAGCGTGTGCCTGCTGTTGCTTCTGCCTTTCCTATTGCACTGTTACTCAGAGGGGAAGTACTCTGTGGATTCCCACTGGGACTTCCCACTAAGCAAGTACAGCAAATGCCATCCATAGCTCTAAATATACTAGCCCATAAACATGCTGAGCACTCTTTAAAAAAGTCCTCTTAGCCTGAAGATAATAAGCAATGGCCAGAATCACCTCATCTGAGACTTTTTTTCCCTTAAAAGAGTCAAAGAAGACATTACGTAAAATTAGAACTTTCATCTCTCGAGACTTGTCCAAAGTTGTCTTTGTGTCTGAGTATCACCCAGATCTACAGGTGAATTATTCAAGCACAGGTTTGTTACAAACATCTTAGGAAAGGTCCTCAACAGTTACTCATGAGGAACAAACTTCTTTTAATGTAATAAATAGGGTTTGGCAGACATTACCTCAGCCTCTGTACCCTGATACCACTGGACACTTTTCCTGTCAAACTCTATTGTGATCACACAGTGTTTTCCCCCCTTTGTTTGCTCTTTGTAGCACAAGTGGAATCAACACAAGAGAACTTAGCAGGCAGCTTGATGAGTTAGCAGCAAGGTTTCACCTTTTCAGCCTCAAGCACACTGTTGGCCCTAAAGCCATGGGGACAGATATTTCTTCTAATAGTTTTTACTAAGTTAACTCTCTGTGGGTTCTTCCATGGCCTAATTTTTAAGGCAGCTTTACCATATATGACCTAAAGATTTAACATAGCAACCTAAAGGTTGCTATGGCCTCTCTGCTAAGGTTTTACTTACTGAAATGGAAATCTATGCCAACTGTCCTATGAGCCAATCATCTTGTGTGATTCCTATACAATTTTAATTCAGATACAAAATCTGAAAGTTCATCTACCAGTGATGAATACAGCATTGATCAACAAGTAACTTTTTTGGGGGGGTATAAGGACATACATAATTCATAGAACTGCTATAAACTCTCCAAGTCATACAGGTACTGCTGTATAATCTCATTTTTTGAGGAAATTTTATTAGGGGTTCAACTTTAATAAATATCAATATTTTCACTCCAAACTTTTCGCTATAAACATCACATTTTGCACACTGAAGAAGAACACAATCTTTATGAAATTAAAAGTTCTAACTCTTTAATTGTATTTTTTTAAAAACTTTTGGACCCACTGAGCTATCAACATGATGGAGACTGAAGTAGGAAATGACTATACTCTATTCCAGTGTTTTCTTCAACCTAAATTGTTTCTATGGCTGCAAACACTAATTCAGAGTGCCAATGTTGCACTCAGTCCAACATCTGTCAACCAAATGTTAGAGATATGCAATTTGTTGCTCAGGAATCTCCTTTACAGTCTGTCAAGCATCCCATGAAGCTTCTCAGCCCTTCTATTTTGTCTCTTGTTGCTCTATTATTTTGGAGATCAGCCCTTTTGGATATAGCACCATCTAGTGCGGCAAAAGAGTCAGCTCCTCTTAGGAATTTGGAAAGGATGGAGTCAGAAGTGGCATGAGCAGCCAGCGTTTATTAGTCATCTGGAATCCATCACAGGAAGTTCTTTGATTACTGTGGCAAAGCACAGAGAAAATCTTTAAACAGGGTAATAACTGCTCTCCAGGCCAGGTTCTTACATTTCAGGCATCTTGTAAAATTTGTCTCTGTACTCAGTGATTCCTAAATCACCAACTCTGTGCGATGTCTTTTCCTTTGCAGGCTTGGTTGTCCGCTTCCTTCCCAAGAGTGTGAGGAACCGTCTTAGAGGTTTACTCAGCAATTTGGTTCCACCTGCATCTATGGCCAATGTCTTTGGTTACTCTGTTCATATGAATAGCCTTTAATGATTGCTGATATCACCTTCCCGTAGTCACACAAAACCTGTCGGACAGTGGATTCACACAACTCCCAGAAAGTAACAATATAAATGAGTAAATCAGATATATTAGTCATAAAGGCACTTCAAATTTTATTTATTCTCATAGCCTTTGTATCATTTCAATATAATTTCTCTGTCCTCACAAATGAAATATTCTCTGTTATCATTCAGCGTGCTGATGCTGTACCTATCCAGTGGTTCAAATCATACTTCTTTATTCTCAACCGTAAGTTAGGGCCAGGTCTCCTGCCTGGAATTGGCCTTAACTGCTCGGGTTCAATTAACTCGAGCAGTTAATTGTGCTCATCATGTTCATGAACATCCAAACAGTTTCCTTCACATCTCTCCAAAATCTCTTTTGCTATAATGCCAATAAAGAACACATAGGTTGCTTTGGCTTTTTCCTATACTATCAGTGTGTCCTGTTCCTCAGTTTGCTGCCATCTTCTCACAGATGGATACTAACTCCGCGTTAGCAGAGACACACTTTTCTCTGCAGTAGTGCAGAACGGCTGCCAAGCGATACTGCGCATTCGAAACATCCCAAGAGAAGGAATACCCTGCAGAAACAGCAGCTTCTCCTCAGGGGGTGCAGGCAGATTCCACCGCTCCCCTGCACAGAGCTCCTGCCCACGGCCCTTGCTCACGCGAGCGGCGTTTCAGCCCCGCTCCGCGGCGCCCACGCGACAGGGGCGGCCGTTGCCCGGCGGCCGTTGCCCGGCGGCCGTTGCCCGGCGGCCGTTGCCCGGCGGCCGTTGCCCGGCGGCCGTTGCCTGGCGGCCGTTGCCCGGCGGCCGTTGCCCGGCGGCCGTTGGCGCGCTCGTGCCGCGGCAGCATGGCGGAGGCGGCGGGAGCGGGACCGCCGCTCGGCTCTCTCGTGCCGCGGCCGCCGCCGGCCGCTTTCTTCGGGGCCGTGGCGCCGGGCAACCCGGTGATCGACACCTTCGAGGCCGAGCTGCGCGACGTGCTGGGCTTCCTGCGGCGCCTCAGGGGCGCGGCGGAGGCCGAGCCGCGGGAGCACGACCTGCACCGCCGCGGGTAGGGGCGCCCTCTCCGCGGCCCTCCCCGCTGCCCGGCCCCGGCGGCTCGCCGCCACTCCTGCCTGGCTCTACCCCAAATCTGTCTCCCTCCTGCGGCGTCCTTGTTCTCCTCCCCCAGCCCCTTCCTCTCTGCGCCCCTCGGGACATTTGAGGCCAGCCAGGCTGTGCTGATACCTCTTCTTCTTCTTCCTCTTTCTCCTCCTTTCCTCCCTCTCATCTCCCCTCACACCACATCCTGCTGGCTGTGAAGCTTCACGCCAGGATACCCCCTCCTTCACTGGCCCAATCTCCTGGCAAATCAGCCAGGAGATTCTTCAAGATGTGGACCTTCAGTGTGCCAAAACATGTCAATCCACATTTTTTAACTATTTAAGAAAATAATATATAAAATAAATACGTCCCAAACCTGGACACTTCATTCTTTTCCTGCACTTTTGAGAAGTTAGGTATTGTGGAAGTTGACAATGCCACCCTTGTCTGAATCAGAGCTGTCCCAGCTTTGCAGTGGGAAAATCCCTTCACACTCCTGGAACAATTGGGAGCCCACAGCATGTGCTGCAGTGTGTGAGGATGGAAACGTGTAGGCATCAATGTGGCTTTAAAAGATACTGTGCTCGTCCTGGGGCTAAGTGAGGATAAATGCACACAGCTCATTTTGTGCATATGTCTGGGTTTCAACAGACATATCTTTATACACGTAGATGCAGGCAGAGCAGATAGTAAATGTGATTTTGAATATCTGCCCACATGCATGCATGTCTGTAAGTATGCATTAACAATCTGTTTTTTAATGCAGCAACTAGAAATCACTATGGTGCATTTTTACAGAGTGTTTCTCATGTAGCTCTCATATTTAGGCACAGTACTAGATCAGCTGCTTCTTTTAAAATGGAAGACTGATTTTCTAGTGTCTGCGCAGTATTCTATTCTAAATTTACTGGTCCTTCTCATAAAAAATACAAGTTTACAAAGTTACCAGTATTTCATTCAAAAGCAGCACATGTGAGTTAGATGACATGAGAACTAGCCTGCAATCTATGTATACCTTATACTGTTCAGGTGTTTCAGTCCATACTTTCCTTCCTGCTATGAAGTAAGTCTCCAAGCTCTTCTTTATTTTCCCCTCTGGAATATTGACCATGTCTGCATCTGCACAGACTCGGCTCACATCAGAGCAGCTTCCTGTCTGAAGAATTAGGTGGTGTAGTTCATTATGAAGAACCATAATGAACTCTAGATGCCAGAAGTCACTCATTGTACTGATTCTTGCCAGGTCTCCAAAGCATCATGAACGTTAGATAATATTAAGTTCCTAGCGGCTCTGCAACCTCTAACATTCTCCTCTCATCGGCTGAAAAGGAAGGTGGAGCTCTGCCTGTTAGCACAGATTCACTCAAGTGGCTAGCAAAGTCACAGCTAGTATCCACTAGCTAGCTGTCACTAGCTTATGACAGCAAAATTGCACTGATGTTTCCAAGTATTACACGTTGCATGTGTTGTTTGCAGACCTGCTCTTAGTCTAGTTATTCCTGAGCATTTCTAAAGGCAATGGCTATTTCAAATGCTTTCCTAAATGCTCTAAAGACTTACTGCTGTGTCATTTGTCAAACTACTTATCTAGCATAGATTGATGATCAAGGTGTTCTTGTTATTAGAGAAATAAAAAACTAGCTTCTACATTGTAAGTATAAGATTTTTAGAAGGTAAAAATTGCCAGCTTTATTTTTCCAATGCTGTCCACTTCTGAGTGTGAGAGGTCAATGGTAAGACCGTTGTTCAGGACTTCTAATGCAGGAAATAAAAAATATCTGCCCTGAAGTAGAGTCAGATGCGAGTCTTTTCCATCAGAAGAAGCAGCAATCAAAAGTATTTTTGCCACTACTAAATGTAGAAGATGTTTTTACCTGTTTCCTGCACCTTTTGAACCTCTAGGTATCTTGTCTTACAGAAAACTGTTAGCCTTCTGCTGTTATTAATTGCTTGCAGATGGTCTGGGAGAGACTTATTCCCTATTTAGAAGGTTGTCTTTGGTAGACTGGGTTGTGACTTAAAAAAAAAAGGAAAAAAAAGAAAAAGAGATTATGAATATTATAATGCTTCTCTGATTAGAATATAATTTTTCTCATATATTGATCATAGCCTTGAAATAGAAGGGTGGTCTGTAAATTTTATTTTACTGGGGAGTCGTTATGTGATTAAAATGATGAGACATCTGGGAGACTACAAAAATGAGTTCCTGAATATCAGAAGACATTTTAAGAGAGTGTCTTGCACTTTGGTTTGCTTAACAGTACCTTAACAGACCAGATCATCCCAGATAGTTGATACTTGTAAGCAGAAGATCTAGGTGTGAGAATTCAGCTATAAGGTTATTTTTGAGCATTAATTTCTCTCTCAGTTTTTTTTTTTTAACTTCATTATAAATTGCTATCTCTGAATAATTTACTCTTGTGGTTTCACAAGGAAATATTTGCTGAAGTTTCTGTAGAAGTAGTGTGCTAGGAGAAAAAATGAGAAAAGATAAAAAGATGCCTGGCCATGTGAATATTGTCAATATTATAAAACTCTGTAAAGATTTCTTTCTGAAAGATCCCTGTGCTTGTTATCGCTCTGTCTGATCAATTATTGTTTTATGGTCTGAATGTAGCTTTCTTCGAGAAGTCTAGGTTTGAGTTTTGTGCATGAAGGCAAGTACACATCAGATGGTAGTCAGGAGGCACTGCGATACTGGCACAATGTCATCAGTTTTTATGTAGGGGAGGCAAATGGCTCCTTAGAGCCAGTTACAGTTTGTAGGAGACTTGTTGGTTCAGCCAGAGAAGAGTAGTTTGTCAGGTAGAGTCATCCCTGGTGACAATGTGGCTTAAAATAACAGACACAGTCAACAGAATATCATTAGTGATGCCTTGAGATACTTTCTTTTTACCAAATATGTCATGTGCTTGTTCTCTCTGAACCGCATCCATTATAATGTTTCTAAACATTTCATGCTAGATGCAGTTCATGCTGGAGACTTCTGGCTTTCTTCCCTTTGTCATTTACAGTGCAGCTTTAATAGGTCATTTCATAGCCACTAATTCCTAAATTTAATGCTACTTAACATGCACTGTTTTTTGTGATCTTATTTTCCTGTACTTTGCACTTGCAGTTTCCTATCCAATAATAGTTCTGTACTATAACTCCTTGAGTTTATACCTAATTGTTTCTTCAGGTAGAATCTCTGCTAGAATATCAGCTGGTAGAATATCAGCTGAAAAGTGGGACAGATTCTGCATTTACAACCATGCTTGTACAACTCAAAGAATTCAATTTTGAGACATTTTAATAAATATTTATATAGGAGGCAATTAATTCTATTTTAAATGTGTGTGATAAAAACAATTCATGACAGGATGAAACCCAGAAATGTCTTTACTGCTTGTTAAGTTCAAATTTAATGAGTTCTTGTTTTGAAAGAAAGTATTACTTGAAATACTTAGAGTTTCAAATGTGTTTGGAAGAAAGGCTTTTTCACAATTTGAAGTTTTCCTGATCTGTTTACTTGTTAAACTGCAGATCTACTGCTAGTTTGATGTGAAACTTTTTTTTCCCTTGTATTTTTTTTTAGAGCAAACGCTTTGTTTAATATTTGGATCAAATATAAGCCTCGACTGCCGGACTGGTATTACAATGAAAAACTTCTGAAAATTGGTGATTCCCTTGCTCAGATCAAAGTAAGTCATGTTAAAACAGAAAAGGCTCAATCGTGGTCTATTTCGTTAGGTTTCTATGCTACTTTAATTTTTAATTACATTTTATAGAAAATTATTTAGAAGATAGCAAAGCTTTAAAAAATAATCTGAATAACAATTGGTGATTTGTGTCCCTTATTATCATAATTGCCTTGATACAATGATATTTTGGTCATATGTGCATTTTATATGCATCTCTTTATATGACTCTTTAAAGTTGAACATCCTGAAATCTCCCCTTCAAGTATTTCCTTGAAGTTCTAGCACAGTGTAGTACAATATCTGAGTGTGCCTGTAGGCTCTACTTCAGTGTAAATTGTATAAATCAAGAAGTGTTGGTTCCTTCCATGAAGATGTGACCTCCGTGTTTAGTAAGCTAAAAGTGACTGCAAGGAATTTCCAGGAAGTAAGCAGAGAACAAGAAAGAGAATGTCTTTGCACAACTATGTAGATCAATGGCATTCTTGCATGTTGAGTTCTATGTTATCTTCAAAAAAAGATAAATTGCAACTAGAAAGAATTCAGTGTCAAGTAACAAGAGTGAACAAAGGTGGAATGGCTTCAATGTGAAGGCCAGCATGAATCACAAGGGTAAGCAAAATATTTCCTTGGGAGCAGACAGCCCTTAGAACATAGTACAGGCCTATGAAATCATGAGTGAAAATGAAAAGCTCTTCCAGTATAAGAGCTAGAAATCATCAAATGAAGGTAATAGGTGGCAAATTCAGAACAAAAGCAGGTTATTTTATCACAGTATGTACACTTAACACATGAAATTTCCTGTCACAGGATACTGTGGATGCCATAAGTTTATGTAAGTTCAAGAGGAAACTTCACAAGTTCACAGATGGAAGTCTGTTGAGGGTACATATGTATATTGCCCTTGACTTAAGAATTCTGCAAGGTGCAGATTGTTGAAGAGTTTGAGAGTATTTGGGAGAATGTTTGACCTTATCATTAATGTTTTAATATATATAATTTTTAATGTAGTCATCTATTCCTGGCTGTAATTGGATACAGGATGCTGTCCAGTAAAAGCTCTTTTTAGTTTTGTTCTTATATGAGATTGTCTCTTGCTTCAAAACTACCCTCATCAGTGTAAAGTCTTCTAGGTTAAATGTTGTTATGACAATATTTAGGGAAGATGTATTTAGATTTGTCTTCTGTTGAAGAAACTTCATATTTCTTGTCCCTTGCCACCCCCAAAAGAAGACAGACAACTAAGGTTGTATATTTCTTAAATTGAAAATTATTTTTTAGAAGCCTCTCTTGACTTGTGTATTAAGGAAAGTAACTTAATGCCTTTTGTCACTCAGCCTTGGCGTTTTGTGATTTTCAATAACAAAAATGCTTTGATGGCAGTTGATAGATGTAGGGCACCTATCCACTTTTACCTTTTTTCATTTTCTTCAGCATTTGACACTATTAGAATCTCCATTTTCAACTGGAAAAGTAGCAGACATAACTGGAACTATATCAAAATTGTGGAGCCATCTTTGAGGAATGCATCCAGTGAAACAATGCTTCCTCTATTAAATTCTTTGCTTGTATAATCCCACAAGGAGAAATGCTATTCTGTAATCCTATTTTATATACGTGGCTAGGAGGTGAACTGATCAGAAGACAAGGACATAGGTTACCATACAGATATGTATCCTCCTATTGCGTCTGCCCATAACACCTTCATAAAAGTGGCCTGCCTCCTGAGTAAAGAAGCTGAACTTTGGTAAGACCCAGATAATGACTGATAGATTGCAGAAAGCATTTAGAACAGGTCATAACTATTGTTTTACTTGAAGGGACAGGCTCATAGTATAGTAGTGTATGATTCCTTACAGAAATTCTCATGGAAGACCTTGAATTCGTTAATAGCCCATTCATTACCTGACCAATTCCTTTCATATTTTCTTATGGCTGATGTTTTCCTCAGGTTTTTGTACCTTTTGAAATAATGGAATAATCTTTTTACGTTAAATGAAGCTTTCCTTGCTTGGGAACTGCTGATCTCACAACACGCTCAAACATATCAAACTTCTGCCTCTGTACTTCACATTGGCTTCCCATAGGGTAACCACAATGTTAATTTGGTCTTTATTTTTAAATTGCTTAATGACATGGCCCAGAATGGCTGAAAATAACCTAGAATTCTTAGTAAAGGGTTCTGCTTATTGAACCTTTCAGGTCCTCTGGTGTAATGTCATTTCCAACAGTAAGAGTAAAGTCATCTATGTTGTAGGAAAAAAAATACCTTAGTGGATGGTGTAAAACTTTGAAATGAACTATATTGGGAATTATGGAATTCCCATATTTGGTTGCTTTGAGTGTCTGAATTTAGTTTTCATCAAATCTATTTTCTGTGGAGAAATTACAGAGAAAAACAAACAAGCAACTGCAGTGAATGGAAGACTTCGATGCATCACTGAAAAGATGAATGTGATATAACACTAAGTTCTGTTTTCTTTGGTCTTGCTGGATTCTATTTGAAAGTTGGTGGTTTGTGCTAAGTTTTCCTTTATGGTAATATGGTTGATCCTTCTTTATGGTATATAATACTTAAGGATGCTTAGTTTGTAGAAAATAAAATATTTAGTATGGATCATCAGCAGGTAAGCACCAATTCCTCTCTGCATCACTGTATTCCTGTTCTCCTGCCTTTTTTTTTCCCCCAAATGTCTTCTCCCTTTAGATTCCTTTATATTATATATCTTCTATTTATCATTTAGAGCACGCCTAAATTCATTATGTCATATATCTGGAAATTAGTTAGCAACCCATTAGTCATCATGCTGATCAGCACTGACTCATTTTTTTTTTTTTTACTTCCTCTGTGCTTGTATCTGCTTGTTATCTCTAGTTTCCTGTATGTATTTGAACTCTTTGGGTGTGGAATTGATTTTTTAGTGTATATTAGAAATTAATGGGATTCTGATCCACGATTTGGGGTTCTAGAGTTATAACAATCTGAATCTATGTATTAGATTATACAAGTGATCAACTGCCCATATCTGTCCATGAGAAATAAGCATTTCTGTGTTTGGCTGCTCCTTTTACACAGTAAAGAAGATAGGGTCAGTTGAGTAATCTGGATCTTGTAGATTAGGCTCAAATGATTAAAAATGCAGGGTAAATGTCACTGACGTGGTTGCAATCTATACTGAAAGGAGTGTGAAGGGAAATTCTTCTAATTTTTTTTCTGTGATTAAATACTAAAGTACTGTGTTTACAAGTAGAAATTAGTTGCTATAGCTTTTTTTTCCCCTAGAATTTATCATGGACATTTTGTGTGCGTGTGTGTATTGTGCTAGTAACAACTATGAATACTGTTGAGCTATTAATCACATTGAGTTCTAGTAATAATACTACATTTTGCCTTTACTACAACTTGAGGCAGAATGGATCTTCCTGTGTTTATCATGTGACCCTTTCACGTTGTGAAACTGCAGATCAGTTTCCAATCAGCTGAGTTTTTATCTGTTTCATTTACAAAGTTAGTTCCATCTAAACCCCTCACACATGAAAAATGTTATCTTTCTTTCTTTCATATGCACAGCTTTACATAGTATTTACAGGGCACTTTCAACTTTCTCTGTAAAGGTAGATTATGAGAAGCATACCTGAGAGGGAAATAAGTTACATTGCTAAGCAAAGAACTGAAGTAGTCTACAAGTTAAAGAAAATTAAAAGTGCTCAGAAGCTGCAGGGTCATGACTGCAGTACAATGTATACATCCCTTTTCCTGTAAGGAAAAGAAAACCGTAAGGATATCTACATAGAGCCATACTATGAATTATCCTGCAGTGTAGTTTCCCACAAAAGTGAAGTTGGTAGAGAAACCTCTAAGTAATCTTTGCTGCAGGAAGTGGTGGAGGTGATTCAGTAAGTGGCACTTTGACATCTGAGTCAGTGCTGAACCACAGTTTCAGTATGATGTCAGGAAGGACCAATATGCTGCTGGGGGCTGTGTTGTGAATGAGACATAAAGCTCAACATCCTGTTTGTTAACAATCTTAAAAACCCAGTGGCAACTTCTAGCCTGTTAACCTGTTTTTTTTGGCTATATGTGAATTCCAGTTGCTGTCATTCGTTTTACTTATTTTGTATGACATTTTATTCTGAAGTGTTTGGTTCTCTGATATCTTAAACTGTTTTGCATAAAAGAAGGGCTTTGACATAGGGAATCAAGGGGAGAGAAGTGGTGATGTAGGTTATAAACTATTGCATTATGTAGTAATTTTCCTAAAAGTGTGGTATTTTTATTGTTGCAATTCCAAAGCTGCAGGACACTCCAGGAACCCTCCAAATATATTACATTAACCTGAGATTGTAGTTTACCATTATTCTCTAGTCTGTCAGATTTATGATTAAAATAAACAGAAACTCCCAAATCACAAGCTCTTCTTTTATGTATTCTAGCCTTTTGAAAGGTGTGTTAGCATTAGAAATGATATTGCTGAATGTTTGCATGACACTTTAGTGTTTTATTTCCAGCTGCTCTTTCACGTTGACACCTTTTACATAAGCGTAATAAGAGTATTTATCGAAATAGAAATGTAATATGCAAATTATAAAATAACATATTCTTCATTCCTCAGGAGTATAAATTGGCACTTTTGCAGTGCTATGGAAGATACCTTCAGCAGTTCATTTCTGTAAACCTCGATGAAATCATAGATGATGTGAATCAATTTAAATCTACCTTTTTCCCAAATGGTTTCAGAGATAAAAATGCAGCACTTACGGTAGGTTCAAAGAATTTTTTGGTCAAAGTCATTTGCAGATTTAAAGTTATTAACCTCTTTTATCTTCTGCAAATATTCTTCATATTGCTATATTAATTAAATATCAACAGATACCAATCTCTAATAGTCTGTATAGATTTCATTGAGATTTAACAGCCGTAGATGACTTGAATATCCAAGGTTGGTATCCTTTGAAATAGAGATAGCACATTTTTAAGAGGATATAAATGCTTATGCTTCTGTGGCATAAACCAACTACTAGTGACTTAATGTCATAGCAATTTGCTGTGAACTGGCTATGAAGCTATTCCATAAATGTCTACAGCAGTTTTCCCTCTGAAGTAGTTGCTATTAACCATTGTCAGAATCCAGATATGGACTAAAGTTGTAACTGTCTTGCAGGTGTTGTAGAATTTTTTAATAGAGTGTGATCTGAAAATTAGGAAAAGTTCAAGACAGTTGAAACATTGCACTTCAATTTATACTATAAAATACAAAAAATGTAAAAAAAAAGTTCATGACATAGTAACAAGCAGCATTGCATCAGTAGATAATATGCTTAATATGAAAATAAAAAATTAATACATATGTAAGTGCTCTAAGTTCATAGTGATCTCAGTGATCTCAAAAGCATGTCAGCTTTATTTTGTACTAAATGCTTGTAAAGATAAGAGCTTGTGATTTATCTTTTGTTATCTATGGAAGAGAATATTTTAACAGGGTTTCTCTATTCTAAAAATATACTAGATTTCGTCTTAAGCAGTGTTTTACTGAGAAGTTGTTTTCAGTGTGTGATGGATACTCTGGAGTAGTGTAGGGTATTCCGTGAATTAGAATGATTCAGGGAAACCGTAGGCATCTCCTATACACAGAGCTAATAAAATCCATATTCCTCTAGTCAGAGTTACATTATAAATAGGTGTTTAGAGAGGTGAAAGAAAGTTTACTTCAAAATTAAGAAAAGCAGATGTGATGAATGATATTCTGTTTATATTTGTTTATTTTTTAAAGATAGTTGAAGTTCTTAGAAAATGCTGAAATGCCATATAAATTTGTTTTATTTTCAACTTACAAAGCTCTTTATAACTAGGTTTGAAGTTCTATAGACCCTGAACCAGTCATACTTCCGGGGGTTACATGAATCTATACTAAAATGTCTGTTCTATAGCTTGACTTTAGACACTGCAATATCCTTAATTTTCCAGATAAGGAATCAAGTTTTGGCATGATTTTTTTACAATTTATAAGGACAATGCTAATATCTCTCCTAGGAATCAAATTATACCTAAATGCTTTGTAGGTAATTCTTTCGCTGAGTTTCTGTGACTTACTTTTGTTTGCTAATATAACAGTATTAAAAATGTAGAAATGGAGTTCTGGGGCTTGAAAATTACAGTTTCAGTGAACAAACTTCAAAAAAAAAAGTATAGTTTCAGACATTATCAAATTAGTAGACTTCTAAGAGCTTGACAGATACTAATAGGCCTTGTTACACTTGGCTAGTTTCCAACCCTATTCCAACGATACTGTAGGGCACACATGACTGATACTGCTCTAGGTTAGGTATTACATGGATATACAAGAGAAGGGACAGTGCATCTGCAGTCAGATGCATCAACACAAAATCAGATGCAATCAATGCACAAATCAATGGGGAGAAATTTCTGGTAGACATAGGGAAATAAAGTGCAGAAAAAAATAATAAAAAAAAAGAGACCTGCCTTTGGTTACACTGGGCATCAACAGAGAAACCAAGAACTAAATCCTGACCATTGGAATATCAGTCTAATGTCTTACTTATCTCTCTCCCTACAATCATTTCAACAGTCATAGTGCACTAGGTACATTCTCATCTTGGGAAACTCTCCTATGTTGACAGTCAATCTACCTTAAAGCTTTAGCATTTCCTCTGTATTTTAATTCTCTGGTCAATATCACACAGCGTTTTTTCTCTGTCATTCTTGTTCTTTTCATAGGTGATGTTTTGTTGTGCTTTGCAGATGTAAAAAAGTGGTATGTGCATGCACTTTAAAGATAGATATGTTTTCATTTATGTATGTTTCTATATATTTTAGTTCCATGCTTTGCAAGAGAGGAATGTTTGCATTTATCAGATGGTTTGTATCAGTGACAGAAATCTCCAGAATCAAGAGTCCCTGCAGACTTGTTTCAATATCTTATCTTCATTACGACTCACTATGCAAGTGGCTCTACCTCAGGAGAATTTGTGTTGGCTTATCTACAATGGTATTTCAGGCTTCTCATTTACATTTTCTTTGCTAATGAAACCTACGGAGGGAAATTTTGTAGGTATAATTTAAGGTCAACTAAAGGATCATGAATAAATTTCTAGCTACTTTTTAACCGTGATAGGATTTATTTAACAGTAGGAAGTTTAAATTTTATGTTTTTACACATAGAACTGTAGATTTCTGGAAATGTAGAAAAATGTTAGTTTTTCAGATGGATAGCTCTAGAAGTATTAGCTTTTTCATTATAGCTGTGGTTTGAGTTTTCTAAAAAATTAAATCTGGCAGGGCATATTGAGGCCAGTTTTTAAGTGAATTCTAATTAAATAAAAAAGCATGTATGTTTTTTGTCAATTAAGTATTTGTGCTAATGATGTTTTTTGTAAAAAGGGAATTACAGGTCTAAGAAAAGAAAATGACTATGTGTCTGTAAAATTAAATGTTTTTTGTTTTTCTTTGGTATTGTTCAGTGTTAGTATTAATAATAAAGTTTCTTTAAACATTCTGACCCACAGGTAGAATTTGAATCTATTGATGTATGATTTTAGTGTGCTATTAATAATTGCTTGTGTTAGAACATATTTGAGGAAAAAAATGGAACTTCTATGACCTAGATATTTGAAGAAAGATGTATCAAGAATTTATATTTCAAGAAGAGAAACATCATATTTTTTGTTTAAAAAGACAATTTCATTTCCTCAATAAAAACTTTGGATAATTCCTAGTTTTATAATGGGCAATTGTTGTAATATAAATTGAGGAAATGGTATGTTTTAAAATGAATGTTGAAAAACACTGGTATTTACTTTCTCAGAGATACAACTGGTCTTGATGTTCTTCTTATTTTGTTTTATTGGGACTGCCATTGCATATTTCCCTAGTTTCTGAGCATTTTTCTGTGATTCTTTTTGTCAGTAGGAGATTTTGTGCCTCTTCACACATTTGAGTGATAAAAAAATACTTTCTAATGCTTGCAAAATTCTTGCTGATTGGGATAATAATATCCTGCTAGCTATGACAGTTGACATTGTCATGCCTGTGTGCTCCTGTAGGTGCCCATTTACACACAGAAGAATAGATTTTTTTTTTCCAGACTGCAACATTTTTTGTACTTTTAGGCTAATTTTTGAAAGGCAGACTTGTGACATAGCTGAAAGTCAGTAGTTTTCTGACAGGGTTTTATCTCCAAGTCGCTTAGATGCTTTCGAAAATTTTGTTCATAATCATTCTTCATTTCACTTATGATACAAAATGCCACATAATAGCATTGTTAGCTGCCAGGACCTTACTATGACAGACTAAAAGCAAAGCAAAGTCTGTGCTGTTTTAAACTAGAGTGTTTTTTGTTCCTTTTTTTTTTTTTTTTTTTTTGATAGAATGGTATTTGGGAAAAACTACTTGTGGTTTTTTAAGTAAAAATTCAATATAGTATATATTTAAGACTTCATGATTTTATGAGGCTGATTTGTAGTGTACTTACTTTTGAAGTTAATTTAGCATAAGAATATAGTGGCTAAATCTTGACTCTTTTAGCAGTGATTATAGAAAATTTAGTTCTAAAGATGTATTTTCAGGCTCTAGAAATAAGTATCAAAGTTGTTAGAAGATGTTTCAGTTGGTTAGAAACAAATTTCAAGATAAATTATTTTATTTTGCTCTATTTTATTCCTACAGGGACAATTCACATTTACATGATATGCAGACATTTGATGATCATAGGTCACTCAGCTAAGGTATGGCAAAATAAATAGAAACATTGGAAACACTTATGGAAGATTAGAAATGCATGTATATTTTGCATTTTGCCTAATAGCATAACCTGACTTAAATATTTTTTTTTTGTTCTCATTTGCCAGTAGTAGTGCTTTTCTTGTGTGAATAAAATGTCTAGCATGCAGAAGGGCCAATGTGTAGTTCTCAGGCCATCTTGGCTCTTCTCCTTCTTCAGTAGTGCAATGAAGCCCACCCCCCAGAATCTCATGTAGGATTTTGAGATGGCTAAGACTGCAGTCAAGCCCACTTTTCTGACTGTCCCCAAACTTGAGTCTGTTATCTTTTATATCTTAGGTATTTTATATATTTTTCAAATATAATAAACTGTTCAGTTCATAAATGAGCTACACTAATAAGATATGTTAAGTGTCCTATTCTTTCACTTCTGTTGTGTTAGCACCAATTATTTGTCCTAACTAAATGCCACTGAAATATAGCATGTGATTCCTTTTCTCTTTAACCTCAGGATTTTGGAAATCTTCATTTGACTTTCTTAGAAAAAGCCTTCTAAAGAAATCTCAGTCCTTTAATGAGTCTTTATTTTTATGAGTTGAGAATATGTCCTTTTACTTTGCAGATGAAAAAGTATACTTAAAACATACATTGAATCAAACACAGTTATAAATATAGTAAATTAGTATTCTGTAAAAACACATTGTACCAACAATAACATTGATTGCATGCAGCAGAAGTGTTTTTAACTGACCAAGTGATACCCAGTGAATCTTAGTGGCAGTTGTAAATTGAAGTTTGGATGTTTTATTGTCTGAGTTTAAATCTGCTATTTAAATCAGAGTAAAAAGAGCGTGATTCAATTGCCTTTACTTAGGTGTCTGAAGCCATGTGCCCTACAGGTGCCTGACCCTGAGGTGCCCAAGCATTTTGAGTGGCCTCCACCTGCTGCACCAGAATGACCTAGGTCTTCTACCATATATGCCATCCTCAGGCAGATTACTCAGATCTCTTTCAGGTGCTTATTTTATGCAACTGAAACAAATCCCAAGAATTTGCTGTTTACTACTTGTAAATGTGGAGCTGTACTGACACCTGCTGGCTTGGATTTTAGTTAGGCTTCCTTAGTTGATCAGAATGATCTGGCTTTCTTTTCTTCTTAGCTTTAGGATTTTTCTTTGCTTGAGTTTCCACTTTTTTTTGCTGCTTAAATTTGAGCAGACTCCACAGCATCCTAGATGCAAAATCTTTTTATAGAACTGCGTGGTAATTTTGATTTTATACTGTGAACTTTATAAGAATCTCTTTAAAATGCATTCAATCTGAAATTGGATTTCTTCAATGTAGGTGCTGGAATACTTGCTATGGGCCAGTGTCTGTATGGAATCATCCATTCCACTTTTATCTGTACACTATTTGACGTGGAGAGCCACTCTTTACACTGCAGTTTCTCAGTGTTATTATGATTGTCAAGACAACGTTAATGGAGAGGTATTCTGATTTACCATGGGTAACATTTCACATGCAATGAAATGGAAAAAAACCCTTTGCCTAAAATCAGATCATATGTGTTTTTTCATTCTCTGCATTCCAAAATGTTAGCACATTGTGGAAGTATATTTCCATATGTAAATGAATAATCATTTCAAAGTTAAATACAATACTACTTTTTAACGTAATCCCAGTCTTAGATTTCTAGCATAAAATAATGCCGGTCCTCATGAAGATATGCAGATATACAAACGAATTTTGCAAAGGTTTTCATTTCTTTTTTAGCAATTGTTCAGGATATGGCATTCATTGTGGCTCTTTACAGATATTGGAATGCAAGAATGATGTAACTCTGAAATTATGCACTAGCAAACAGAACAGGAAAACAGTTTCAGTTTGTATACATCAGCTCATCCTTTTTGTTTTATTACTTTTTTATATTTATTTATTTATTTTAATTTGGGCAGATATTTGCTCGTCGTGGCCTAATGAAAATTGATGAACTCAAGCAACTTGAAAATATCAGTTCTTCTCCAGGAAATTTAGAAACCAAAATGATGTTTAGAGAGGCCACTGTAAAGGTATCGCCCTGCAATTAGGAACAGATTGTTACAGTATTTAAAATCTAATATGACAGAACACATAACAGTTATTTATTTACTGTTTTTCTTTCTGTCAGATGACAGTAATGATTTTCAAAAGATTAGTGTATGAATCCAGAAGAAAACCCAAAAGCTACTTTCGACCTAAATTACGAGTTAACCTAAAAGAAATACAAAATGTAAGTTTAATATTTTGTATTGCGGTATTCCTGCATTGGAGTTTTATCTCATCATCTGAATCTCATGATATAGTTACAGATCTACTACATATGTACCTCATAATATAATGACAAGTACTGGAATCTCTGCATATTTTGAAGGGAAAAAAAGAAAGATTCTACAAAGTGACACTAGATTTGACACAGCTTATCTGATGATAGAACAGATTCAAACACTCATAGCTGGATAATTAAATTAATTCTGGATTTTTTTGTTCAGAATGATCTAATTTAGTCAATATACTTTGTGTTAGACTACATATAAAATCATTAGTTTCAGTAAATGCCAAATAATTCAAAATAAGAATGATGTATTGTCTTAAATAATTGTTTAATATTGCTAACATTCTCATTTGCCATTATATCTTCGACGTTAGTACGTACTGAGCATTTTAGGTTTTTTTAGAAGGTTGCCTGCTTATAAGAAATACCTGAGATTGCTGATTTGAATCACTTGACCACTGACTTGACTCTCGGTTAATATTAAGTTGCTGGATGGACAGCACAATCATTTTAATCCAAACCATCTTAACTTGAAATTTCCCACTATCCAAGACATGCCCCAAACCTCAATATGTTCATGTGTGGTTTGCACATGTAAAGACTATTAGTCATCTTTCACAAGATCATAAAAGGTCTTGGTGAACAATTGGGATGTTAGGAATTTAGCAAACTTTCAAATAGTGTTTTACTTAATTATGTATTTTACACAGAATCACAGAATGGTTGAGGTTGGAAGGGACCTTGAGATCATCTAGTCTAACTTCCTTACTCTAGCAGGACCCCTAGAGCACGTGGCACAGGGTGGCATCCAGGCGGGTTTTGAAGATCTCCAGAGAAGGAGATCCACAGCCTCTCTCAGCAGTCACTAGACACCTGTGTGTATCACATAGCAGATAAAATCCAGAAGCTTGAAAAATCTTCATTAATATCTTCTAATTTTTTAGTTTTTGGTGTTGTAAATATTTTTAAATATTTACCCTGATGGATTTGTACTGCTGAGAATCCTCTTTTTCTCGTTTTCTCCAAAGGGAGTAGAGCTTACTCCCGATGCTTGAGCTGGTATCATTTTAAGAAGACATGTAGGTGGCTTTAAACTACATGGTCTTGATACTTTTTAACTCGTGTTTTCTGTTGTACTGCTTTCTTAGTGGAATATCATGCAGCAATGTGTATGGTTGCTATGAAATTATGGTACTTAAGTATCATACCCACCTGTCAAGAAGCTATATTATGACTTTGAAGCATGAAATTCATAACAGCAGGATGTCTTGCAGTGTATTTGTTATTTTTTTTTTTTTTAACAGATATTTGTTCTCTGAAGGAGAAGTATTTTGAAAGAAGTTTGCTACTTTGCTTTATTGTAGATGAATTTAGAAATTATGAGATGTACATTCCTTTTTTCTTGCTTAGTTACCATGGCCTCGCACTACTACCGAACGGCTGCTGATGGAAATGTTTGATGGTGCTGCAGCTCAGTTCCTTGCCATCCTGGAATCTCTGTCTGATGGCAGCAGACACGTCTTGCACCCTGCTCCACCTGTTCCTGATGAAATTGAAGTTCGTGATGTGATTTCAGAGCTTTTTTTTGCAGGCATGGAAATCCTTTCAGGTAAAAGCCTCCATTATACTAGCAAAAAAAAAAAAAGAAAAAAAAAGTGTAAGAATCATGAAATAACAAGATAATTAGCAAAATCAGGCAATAATTTTCTTTCTTCTACCTTTTTCATAGAATTAAGATAAAAATCTGAACCAAGTTCTGTTGCGTCTTACATCAGTAAAAAGTTACAGTATTTGCTACCTGGATTTTTTTCTGGCTAGACTGGTGTGAAAAGTGCCTGTGGTGGCAGAATGTAGGGGCTATTGGATTTGGATTTGTGCTTAGCCATATTCTGTCACACTAGCCGACTGGATATAAAGATGGGCAGTGGTCACATTTCCTTGGTTTTGATTTCAAAGGCATATGCAAATCTGCTAAATTAAAATTAAAATTACTGCTAGTAATATGCTCCTATTAGTATGTTGACAGCACTTCTGTCATGAAAGCTTCACATCGGGGTAAAATTTTCAAGTAAAACCTAGATTTGCTCACTATAACACATATCCCTAGAGTATTTCAAATTAGTAACAAAATGCTTCAGGAGCTAGAGGTCATTTGTTTCCTTCCCTATTTTTGGAACTTCAACTGCAAAAATAAAATATATAAAAATCTCTTACAAACACAGGAGGAAGAAGTTCTTCTGTTTTCACTTTGAACAGAACAAACTTTACTTTAGAATAATATTTTCTTGATATTATTACTGGCTAATTAAAATAACAAGTCAAATAGAATATAAAATGATCTAACAAGTTGACTGTATTTAAAGGTGGGGTGAGCAATGCTGGTACTCAAGGAAAGCACTGCACCGATCATTTTGAGATAAGTGCATCATCAACCCTCCTGCAGTTGTTATTAAAAGGTAAGCTAGCTTTGAGTTTTTAAAGTATTCTATGATAAGTTGTGTAAATGTTTGGGGAGCTAAATGCATTTTCATGTTAATAGCAGTCCTGTGCATAAAGTGATTGCAAAATCCTGTCCTCTTTGGGTAATACGTTTTTGAGTGTCTGTAATACTGAGACATTTAGAAAGGATTATGTATAGATTTCATTAGGATTTCCCTACTACATTATTATTAGAATATCATGTAAATATATGCAAGTGTTATAATAATCATATATGCTCAGCATAACTGTTCATCTGGATATGTTAATGTCCCTGATAATCATTTAAAGTCCAAATTATTGTACTAATATTGCAGTATGCACTCAAGGAAGAGAAGGACTGTAAACAAAAGGATTGCTGTGAGCTTGCTCAGGGCTTTGGACCCATTTCAGTGCTGCTTCAGAAAATAATAGCATCTTTGCAGCATCTTTCATCCAGGTGACCCTGTGCCTCAGTGGTATGACACTAGCAGTAGCATATTCCTGTAGAATGCTGTTCAGTGTCAGCTAAGGCAGTTGAGTTGAGTTCCAAGGGTTAGAAAAACACTTTACTACCCTGCTCTAGTTTGGATAAACCTGCAGAATGAAAAACAGGATGCCTGTGTGTATATATACATTTTCAGATGTATCAGTGAGAAATGTTCATCCATCTTGTGATAAGTTATTCATGTTTCTGTGCATCGGTTTTACTACATTGCTAGGAAAAGACATTGTGGCAGGAATATCACCCTGTGCCACATGCTCTAGGCGACCCTACATGTGCAGGGGGGTTGGACTAGATGACCTCTACAGGTCCCTTCCAACCCTAGCCATTCTATGATTCTATGATTTAAGCTACGACAGGTGAAAATAGGTCCTTTATATCCTCAATGTAGATACATTCATATCAACAAAAGTAAAGCATTTCTGGAATGCATTGGAACATTGCAGATGCATCAATATAACTGTAATAAAGTAACTATATAAATATGTACATTACAGCAATGTGATAAAGCCTTTTTACCTTGTTGAATTATTAGGAAATCCTTCAAGGTTGTCCTCACTGTGCAAAATGTGGAATTTTACCTTTATATTTTTAATACCAAAATTATTAAATTAGACTTTCAACTTTTGAAAATATATGTGTGTGTATATATATAATATTATTGTCATTATTCCAGGAGAAAATGCTGTGTCTGGAGATGCTGCTGTGAAATTTGTAAAATTAGCTTTCAGCTATGAAGAGTGGGATGTGTTTGATTCTTCTATTGAATTAGTTATCAATTTTCTTCAGGTAATTGTGTCACTATTTACACATTCTTTATGTAATCTTTCCCTATAAGGATAAGAAAGAGCATTCAGTTCACAGATTTTTGAGACCAATGCTATTTATATTTTTCTGTCAATTAGGGTCTGGATGACCCAAGATGGAAGAAAGCAGAAATGGAACTCAAACTTCTTACAGTGATGCAACCCTTAGTGTTTCCAAGAAAAGTGAAACATGTTTTTCCAGTTGGTGAAAATAATCCTAGAGAAGCTGGCATGCCTTATGGTTCTGGAAAGAAACAAACAGTAAGAAGTAAGCATTGTCCAGTTATAGCTGTTTGTGTTTTAAATATTGTTCCAGCGAGAAATGTTATTATTTAAGAACTATGTAATATGATGCGTAAAGTACTCTGTGACAAAAGAGACAATTGAGAAATTGTATCCTACTGAATTTTGTCATGTTTTCCTACATTTGCCAAAAAATCACTTTAAAACAGAACTGGAATAAATTGGTATATATGAGTTCACTCATACTTTTTTTTTTTTTTTGATAAACATTGAATATAGAAGGATCTGTAAAGCATGGAGAACCGTCTGATGATCTTATCATTTTGGCAACGACTGCATTTTCCTGTATCTGTACAGCTAAGAAGGTATTACAGATTTAGAGATATTTCTTTTGATTGAATCATTTAGTCTCTAATAAACACATATAATCTATCAGCAAAGGAGTCAGGCACAAAGTTTTCAAATTACAAAAATTAAAGAGAAAAAAATGTATCCATATAAAATGAGTACATCCATAAAATGTTTCCTTATCAATTTAAAGTAAAACCTTCTATTTCTGTTCTCATTCTGCAAGTATTTATATATTAATTAAATAATTTAAAAAATCCTGATGTTAATTGAACTGTTAAGTAGCATACAGTTTCCCCAGAAAATATTGACTATTATAACATGTCATGTGTAGTTAATTTCTTTGTCTCTCCCATGTTATTTTATTCTCACTGCTTTCTGTATTTTTATGACTGTTAAATACTCAACACTAGAAAGGGAAATACTTAAAAAAATGTATTCTATCCTTTTTCTGTATTGTTGGCAAAAGATTGACTTGGGTGCTGTGCCAGGAATTGCTTTTGAAAGACATTCTTTAAGCTTTTAAAATGTTTCCATCTCTTATAAGCAAGTTAAAGATGATAATTATTTACTGACTGTGGAAAAAAATTTGAATTTTAATATGTTGAATATACATACCTGTTTCTACAGATCTGATAATTGTATTTTTCTTCCTAGAATCTCCAACCCGATAAAGAAATACTTGTTGATGTAATAACATTTTTGTGGCAGAAGTGTAAAGTGGGACTTCAGCGAATTCAAATGAGTGGAGGCGACTATTTAAAATATATCCACAAATACAAAGCTTACAAAGTACTTCTTTAATGTCATGTATTTATCTTATTACATCAGGCTTCAGTCATATTAAAACCAAGTGCCTGGGCAAAATGCAGAAAATGCAGAAAAACCTCAGTCATTGAAAATGTGAATTGTAATGCCTCTCATACTAGTTAATCCTTTCTCCCTCTGAGTGAATAAGTGCCAAGATACTTCTTAGCCTTTGCTCAGTATCATAACATGTTGCCTGCCAGTGAGCCATAATAAAAGCTGTCTAAGCTAGTGAAAGCATTTAGGCATGTAAGATGTAAGAAGAAATATTTTGTGTGTTGGGGGGGTAAACATGCATATAGTTAAAGAAAACTCCAGATTCTGTTGAAGAAAATGGCAAAAAAGCTTACAGCTTAAGAGAAGGGAGATAGGGCTTGGCAGGATTTGTCCCACTGGGTAAAGCCATGGCTTTAATAGAAATTTTCCTTAGACTGAAAGGCTCCTGATGAAATATGGTCTTCTAAAGGATAATTTACATTATCTTCTTGAGGCTGCTACTTAATACTGACTGATCAGTTTTGGAGGAGTGCATTTTGTGTCCTTGATCCATGTAGCAAAATTTTTGAGAAATGAAGATAAGTTATGATTACTTTCTCCTATGCATAGGCCAGGAACATTCTGGTCTCTTTTATAGTGTTTTTTGTATACAGTTGGGGATAAGCAGCAGCTAAATGATCAAATCTGCTACAAGGCTTACTTTAGTATGACAAAGAATAAAAGTTATGTCTGTAGAACAGTCATAAACCTCATAAACACTCATTAAAAAAATACTGTATGAAAAACTAGGGATAGCAAGAATTTGACATCTGTATTTGGTGGCATTTTTAAGAAAAAAGAAGTTAAATACAAGAAAGGAATAACATATAGTCACATCCCGAGAGTTGTTTCCAGGTTTATGAATGCTTTTAAACAATTCTGATTGCAAAATCCTACTTGTCCCAGTAATATATCAATCAGAATATTTTCCAGAATATTTTAACTGTCTTGTTTGTTTTTTCTTTGTTTTAATTTCCTTTTTCAGTGGATTCATGTACTTTGGATAATAAATGAATTAATTCAGAAGAGTAGCATAGTAGACACTGATGTAGTAATGCTAGCAGAGATAACCTTACGTCTAACTGCAATACTGGAAAACGTAGCAGATTGTGCAAATAAATCTGGGAAAAAAACAGGTAAAGCTTTCAGTAAAAATTTAGGCTAATGGAAGTAATTTTCTTTCACAAATGACTTGGCTTTTAAAGATTGGAAGTATTTTTTGTTGAAAATACTGACAAATATGAATATTCAAAAATGATTGAAAATCACTCCGAATCAAGCAGGACACCTAGAGCACGTTGCACAGGATCACATCTAGACAGTTGTTGAATATGTCCAAAGAAGGATAAAAATATAATATTACACATAATGAGTGTGATATGGAGGTTGGTATGGCAGTGGGAATGGTATGGTGGGGTGGTCCTAATGAGAGTGACATGATGGGCTGGATTTAATGCATCTGCTGGGGTTGTCATAATGAGTAGGCTAGAGGGTAGGTCTGGACTGTGGCTAGAGAGCTGGCAGAGAGGAAGCCAGAGGCGAGACCAGCATAGGCTAGTAGGCTAGTATAGAGGGTAGAGCAGAGTAGAAGGGAGAGGGCAGGGTTGAGCAGAGGGTTGAGTTGGGGTGGGGGGGCAGGTGGAAGGGAGGGGCAGGGCGAGGCAGTGTAGGGTAGGGTGGAGTGGGGTGGGGTGGGGTGGAGTGGAGAGGAGTGCAGAGGGGTGCAGGTAAGGATAGGTAGAGGGTGGAAGATAGGGACTAGTATGGAAGGCTAGGGGTTGGGTAGAGCATAGGGGAGCATAGAAGGCAGGGGATGGATAGAATGGAGTGGAGGGTGGGGGGCTATTGTAGAGTAGAGGGGAAGGTGGAGGCAGGAGTAATGTGGAGAAGAGGAGAGGTTGGAAGGGACAGAGTAAACGGGAGAGTGGAAGTAGGGGATGGTGTAGAGCAGAGTAGAATCAGTAGAGGGTGAAGGTTGGGGTCTGGGTAAGTAGGGTCAGGCTAAGGTTGGTTAGGGCAGGATTAAGGTAGCGTTAGGCTAGGTCAAGTTAGGGCAGGTAGGATTTGGTAGGCTTAGGGTAGGGCAGGTAGGCATAGAACCAGGTAGGCTTAGGATAGGTAAGCTTAGGGTAGGCTTAAGATATGTACGGTTAGGGTAGGGTTAGGGTAGGTGGGATTTCCAAGTTGCCAAATGTTCTTGGAAAGAGTGGAAGGCACCATTTGGTGACTGTTACGATCCTGTGACTTACAGATGAAGAACCTTTTCCTTTATGCTGCTTTTGGTGACCTATTTCTCTCATTTCTTTCAGTGAAGAGTTCACAGTAAAAAAAGAGGGTTGTTACTAAGAGCCAAGACATTGCCTTCTGGAAGGCAAAACTGAGTTCTGGGTACATTCTTTATAAATAAAAAAAATTATAATCCATCCATGTAACTATTAAAAGGGTGATAATATCCCTTCAAGAAATATTTCTGTATCATAAATATAAATGGATATATCATAAAAATATGACCCTACATTTTAAAACAGTCCTATAAATTAAATTAACATTAAAAAATCTGTGATTTAGATAAAAATAGTTTTAGGTTAGTTGAAATGAAAAATACATATTGTTATTACAATCATGTAGGGAACTGAGAGATGGGTCCAAGTTTCATTTGCTTCAATCTAATATTCAATCTAATACGAAATATGGTGCAGGTTTTGAAATACATTATTATATAATCATATGCTAAATTGGTGTAGTTGTACAGATACAGCTATTACGTTTAACTCCTAAAAATTTATTCAACAAGCTTTATAATTATCTCTTATAGTCATGTATTGAATAACTGACTTATTGCCAGAATCTTCAGTTAATAGTAGAGCTAATCAAATGCTACTAAATTTATCGGAGTATAGTTAATTTTCATTTTATGATTTTTTTTCTATGAAAAAGAGGATGTACGTGCTTCTGTCTCACAAGATGAAACCCGTGACATTCCTGAAATACTGATGGTAATGTCTATTTAATTTTAATTCATATAACATTTTGAATAACACAAGAGTATTTATTTCCACTAGAAGTTTTTTTCATAGAATTGTGTATTTAATTTTACAAAGCTGAACATTAATGATGTCATGCTAGTGCACGTGAAAAAACAAAAATGCTTTTTCAAATCAAATAATTTTTCAGAATCTTTCTTTAATTGATATAGTCATCTGTGATATGGAAGAAATTTTTTTTTTTTGAAAGCTTAAGGAAAGTCAGTCGTAAGTTAATTAAAAATAACTTGAAATTCAAAACTTTGATAATAGTATATGGAAACTTGAAGAACAGTGCCTATCTGAGGACTATTTGGAAGAATTTTAACTGCAAGTTAATAATAGCATTTTACTTTTGTTAGTACATTTTGTAGTTTTTAATGCTGTCTGATGTAATGTGTTCATTCCTGATTATTTTCATTTCAGAAAAGCCCTATAGAACAATTGCAAGCTGCTTATGAAAGTCTTGAAAAAGCAATTAATGGTATGAACACATGTCGCTTAATGACCCTTTTACCAGATGGAAAATCAATATTTGACACCTGCTGTACAAAGGTAGAGTCTGCAAAAAGTTAGATTGCAATAAAGTTATAACTAATATATTGGATGTTGATGACAGAAAACTCATGTTTTCTTCATACCTAGAAATCTTAGCATTATCAAATCTCGTCTTTCTAATCCATGTAAGAACAGAATAGAAAATAGAAATCACTTTAGTAGAAATAGCATTTTCTCATTCAATTATGAACTATAGACTTTTTCATTTTTTTTCTTTGTCATTTTATTTTGGTAAATATAATTACCAAATAAATAAATAAAATAATAAGTAATTGTAATTTATATCTTCCTGCTACATTTTAAAGCAGAAATACTTTTCATTTTTATTGCTTGCAACTGTTTATTATTAAAATTAATTTTGGCCATTGGAGGGAGTCCAGATTTTCTAAACAGTGTTATTTTATACTGGCGTGATCATCATATTTGATTTGTGGCATGTTGGACACTATAAACCATTTTTACCTACATTTATTATTAATGCTATTTCCTGTTTATTCTCAGTTTTTGTCTATTTTTTTCTGCTCATTATCCATGCTATTCTGTCAAGTCATTCTCCTTCATCTATGCTTAATCAAATGACTGCATTTTCCCCAATTATGACAACCTTTGGAGTGTTTTTCTATTTACTGAAGTAATAATATCAGACTTAAGAAAAGTGTAGTTTGAAATAAAGCTATTTGCTAAGTATTTCTTTCCATTTATTAGGTGAACCTAGATGGCCAAAATTTGAATTTGGAATGGGATAATGATAAACCAGAAACAGGAAATGGTTTTGTAATAGATTTGCACTTGGAACTAATTCAGGCCCAGCATCGAGTAGCTGTGAAACTTCTTAAACTGATAGAAGGTATGTTTCAGTAAAGCTCAATGTTCTTCATAGATGAGAATCTTGATTAGAGTCCTCTGTTAATAAATTTTATAATACTAACATATAAAGGACTATCTACTAGCTAAAGTCCAGTTGCCTGATGTAGGGCAATTTGTATGCCACCTGTGTTCAGAAATTGCAGGGTTTAGATTTACTATGCAATACTAGTGCTGAATTAACTGTAGCTGGACTTTGCTAACAGCTACTGGATTTGATTCTGAGACAGTTTAGTATAATATAAACTGATACAGTGTCAATAAGAGAGAAAAGGGATTTTTTTATATAAAGCTAATTTTCTTTTTAGAGGATAAGATTTGCATATTTTGTCTGATGCACCCTGTAATTTCTATTTTTATTTCTGTGAAGTTGTCTTTACCACTTTTAAGTCGGCAGATATCGTGCTCCTTCATGGCTGCTGAATGCCTCCTGAATTTGTTATATTTGGATTCCCACGCCTGTGTTTTGGTCTTTTTTTTTTAATATAGGCTATTATTATCTTGATACAGCAGAGTTCCCATAATGATCAAACAAGATTCCTCTTTTGCTGTGATGCTAGCATTACACTAATGATAGTAGAACAAGATAGTGAAATTCTTTTAATGGTGGGATCACTCTAAGAAATTCTGTTTAAATCATGCCAAAGAGCAAGAGATGGATCAGACCTTTAACACAGAACTGCATTTTAATCCCTCGCTCTGTTTTTTTAATAGCACTGTCAGAATGAATGACTCAGGATTTCCTTCCCACATAGGTATTCAAAAGGATGACAGAAATCTGAAGTCTCACAAATCCCATGGGAAGAATATAAAAGATTGTCCTTATTTAACAGGTAATGCATAATAATTAAGACTTTAAAAGTATAATGTATGATTGCTAGTGTTTTATAAATATCTTCAAATATGTTTTTTACAGAGGCAGTTATAATGAAAAAAATTAAAAAGAATAAATTATCCAGAGCAATCTTTTTGATGCAAAAGGCCTCACAGATGTTCCCTAGAGACTTAACCACCTCTTCTCAAAGGCATCTACTTGAGGTAACAAAAAAAAAAAAGTAGAAATTCTTCATCATTATCAGTTTTTCATGTTCTGTATAATTAAGACTTGTGTTACTCCTCATAAAAAGAAGAAAGGAAAGAAAGTTGATGCACAGGGAAGTTACCCTTTGTAACTTCTGTTGCCAAACTTTCTCGGAAAAGTTTAGTTATGATGAAAGAATAAAGGAAGTTAAAACAAGGATAGAACATATTGCCAAGTTTTTGTATGAATGTACAGACTGCAGAAAACCTGAAAGACACATATTTTTTTCTTTTCTATACCTAACTGCCTAGACTTGGAGATATGGATGTGTGCTGTGCAGATTGTCATGAAGATTTTTCTTCTTCCCCTCACAACCTACTTTATTGTGCTTTTTTCAAGGTCTATAAATTGTGTTAGATTATGTTGGCTAGTGGTGATAAGATGGGTTTTGTTTGACTCCTATTAACTAGCTTACAAATCATAAATTTTACTCTTTATTGAGATTAAAAATAGATTCCTCATGAAAGTCTTCAAAATCAATAGGAGTCTTTCCACAGAACTTAGCAACTTTTGTTGCAAAGTTTGTCTATTAAAATGGCCTCCTTATCAGTAGAGCACATGATTTGATTACAGCCCACAAAAAGATTATGAAATCTGAAATTCTCGCTATATTATATATGCAAAAATATTTAAAATATTTTTAAATATTTAGAATATTAAGAAATTGTAAGAAAGTATTGTTTTCTTTTAAATACTGCAAATTTGGAAACATGATAAAACACACACCCTCTATGTTCAAAGAATGTAAAAAGTATATCAGTAAGACATACACGAAAAATCTTTCCTGCATTCTTGTAAAATATGAATATGAGATGTAGGGATGTGGTATTAAAGCCCTTCCAGTGGTCACCAATGAGGATATATAATCAAGTACCAAGGACTGTGTGGTTATCCCAGACACTGGAAAAGGCCTTATGCTGTCCTTAATCATATTTTTATTTTGTGCAAGTTTCAGAGAGAATGAAGTAAGTAGAAATACATCACACATTTGCAGCCACTTGCCTGAAAATACTAAAAGTAACTTTATCTGGACAGTTGTAGTGTAATCTTCTTAGTTATCTATACTTTATGTACATTTTACTATCATCAATTAATTTTCTTCCTTGAGATTGACAGTGCCCACTTCATGAACAGCAAATGCATATTTTTTCATGTTTGTATGTAGTTGACAAATTCTATCTATAGTTCAAACCAAAAAAGTAATATTTTGGTATTTGATTGTGGGGGAAATGTAAAAATAATCTTGTCTTATGTAGTAAGCCACTAGGCAGATATGGAACTTTCTGATTAATTTGTCTACTTACCTAAACTTAATTGTTTAAATTACTAGATGATCTTCATTTTAATTGATTTCTCTTGCATTTGTTTTCTTTTTTTCCATCCTGTCCTGTATGCCCAGTTGGAAATCCAAGTCTTTATAGAGTTGGTTACATTGACGATTCTTGTTGGCCAACAATAAAACTTAATTTATGTGGTTAAGGTAGTATTACCTGGAAAGTCTGTGGCAGAAGCAAGGATAAAATGTGTTTTGTCATAGTGACATTTGGCTCCTGCAGACATTTATTCTTCCTCTTCTTGCAGCACTGGCACATTCATTATTTTCAAAGTCCTGGAATTAATGAATGATAGGTCATGCAGTACCAGTCACAACAGTGTCTTTATCCATCCCTGGAGCAGTTCCATCCTTGCACTAATAAGAAATATGTCATGGCAGAAGAAATGAGGGTGTGATTCTTCAAAAAATTATATCACAATACACTCTGTATAAAGAGGTATCTATTTTAAGGTAGCAATGAAGTTTCTAATCACCGATGACAGAAGTTGTAAGGTTGTGTGGGTGCAAGAGAGGTTCCACGCCTTGTTCTGTATCTCATATTCATCCCTATATAGCTCACTACAAATCTATGATTAGTTTTTAATTATTTTTGGAGATGAGATGCAAGGTGAAGACAATTTTTGATTTGAACCAATGTAGCTGTTTTTTGCAGCCTTATAAATGTACGTATGTTTTTGGTCATGTTGTGGTCATGTTGCTAAAATTATGAGAATTGTCCATATGAATGTTCATGCCTCATTTTTATAGATTCTAAGTCCAGTATTAATTTCTCTCATGGACATAAACAGTCCTGGTGCTGAAAAGGCATTTCATTTGGCGTGTAGCTTGGTATGCGGATACAGGATTCTAAGACTCTCAATGCATGACCAGTAAGTTGGGGTTTCCTCAGACTTGGTTAAGCCTAAGGTATTGGTCCAGAGACTAGCTCCATGGAACTATAAGTTATTGAGTTAAAACGCTAAGTGCAGGAAGACTTTGTGCCTGTCTTCTTCCAAAAGAATGTTTTCCTTCAAAGTTTCCCTAGTCTCTTTGTCACTAGGAGCTGGTCATTTTAGCTTTGATTTGCTCTGGAGAACAGGCACAAGTAAAGAAATAAACTTAAGTTCTCAATATGAAACACCAAGTTAAGTTTCTCCTAACCTGATGATGCAAGCAAGGTCAAGAAACCTAACAATTATTTGCTATTTGGTCTACTTATATCAAATAATATCTACTTATAACTCTGGCCAAATGACTGCAAAATAAATATTAGCAGGAGGCTGTCATGTTTTGGGAAGAGACTTGTGTGAAAGGAGAAAGCTGACAGTTAAGAGCGTCAGTCAGATTTCATTTCTCTCAGGCTAGCTGAGGAAAGTGGCACAGCCCTACCTTTTCAGGCCTGAGTTCTTCCTTTGCTTTATTTTTGGAATTAATTCATTTTCTCTGTTTCTTCAGTCCAGAAGATCAGTCTTCATTCCTACCTCCACAACACCTTCAGAAATTCCCTACATTAGATCTTCATTCTCTCCTAAAGAATTAGTCTTTTTTTGTCATTTTGGAGCTAATCCCAGGTCACTAAAAATTTCTAATCAACTTTAGTAATTCAGTCTTATTTTTGCTGATCAGTTCTTCTGAACTTGGTGGTTCCTGAGCCCTACCTCTTTTATATTATATGCAACTATACATTTCTTTTGTGAAATTTATCTGCATATATAAGGTTTATACAAAGTCCCATTGATTCTGATTTCAGGTGTTAAGAGCATATGAAAATCTATAAAAAGTTTTCTGTATTGCAGTGATTTTTTTCTTATCAGATCATTATGAAAATGAGATATAAATACAAAATCTGTCCAGTTCTTTTAAATTGTTTTTTTCCTTTAAATCATAGGAAGTGCTAACTTTAATCAAACAAGTTGAAGCTGAACAAAATGCGTTATATCACAGTCTAAAAGAAGTTATGAACAGTAAGAAAAAAAGCAAAATTCCTCCACCTCCTATATTACTTTCTAGATCGCATTGCTCTATGGTATTTAAACCAGCTCCATTCTCTTCAGATGTTGAGGTAATGTTTTTTTTGTAGTAATTGCATAAGAAATATATTAAATAATACATGAGAGAGCAAAAGTTGTTTGAGTAATGCTATATCATCATAGTTTTCTCTGCCATTCCTACGAAGATTACTATCCAAACCTAATTAATTACGTTTTGTTACTGTGTATCGGTGGTGACTTGCTTTTTTGATCTTCACATTTATGTGAAACTTTCTTCCTCATACATGATGTTCTTTGGTGTTTTTCTCTTGTTTATCCTACTTCCCAGAAGCTCATTCTCTTGGTTAAGAGCAGACATAGCTCTAGTCTACTATATCTTTAGACAGGAAAGGCTCTGATTGCATCATGCGATGCAAAAACATGCATTGTTTGTTCATGAAGAGTTGAAGCAGTTCAACTCTGAAATCTGAATCTACCTCTGCGGAACATCTAGAATCACAAAATCACTCGGATTGGAAGCAGTCTCAGGAAAGGCAGCTAGCTAAAACTCCTGTTCAAAGCAGGTCAACTGTGAGATCAAATCAGATCGCTCAGGCTTTGTGCAGTTGGTTCTGGAAAACTTCCAAGGGCTGAGATTAATGAAATAAAAAAATAAATATTCTTTGAAGTCTGTCAGTTCTCTTTTTTTTAGTAAGTGTTCGTTCATTTTGTTCTATTTGGGACAGTGCATATAACAGATTGGACCACTAGATGGTGAAATGTTCTTATTTTTCTTATATTTTGTAACAAGATATTCTAGGAGGTTTTTCCCCCCTCCCTAAGGATGCACATAGCTGTTGAAACAACATAAAAACTTTTCCTATGAGGAACTACTTAACTGAAAATAGATACGTATGACTTAATTAGATGTATGCAGTTCTTGCAACAGAAATCAAGATAGCTGGCAAATTTACTAATTTTAAAATTATTCATTTGTTGTATTCTTCTGTGTTTCAGCATTTCATTCTGAACAGCTAATCAGGATTCAATGTAAGATAAATAATGTATATTACAAAGAAAAAAAAGAAACATTTCACCTGCTCAGAATTTTTAGATGTTGATAAATGACCTCATTTGCCCACCCTGATGTCTGTTTGAAGGTCTACTGAAAGTAAATTGACTTTCAGTACAATTCCTAGTGGAAGAAGTTTAACACAAAGAGAAACTTAATTAGATGTATAATTTACTGAAATCTGCAGACCCAGTTTTGTAGAGAAGAAATCAGAATTATTTTTCATATTTGATCTGACTGGTTACTGGTCCAGGATTGTATGCCTAGGTTCTTACTTGCTTAAAGATACTGAAAAATGTGAGAGAGTCAATGAGATTATCTATATCATTAAAAACCTATTGATATCAATAGAATTAAGATCATTGCTTGTTCAGAAAATATTGCTAGATACATATCTGCCTTTATGTTACCTACTTTTAAAAATTTGTCCTCATGTGATTTACTGAATCAGAATTTGATATCAACTGTAGAATACTATTATAAAGATCAAATAGGGGCTCAGGATGACTTTATAGGATAATCTATAAGGTCTATGATTTGGGATATGTTTGACATATATTGAAAGGATAATGGAGAAACATTGTCTTTTATTGCCTTTATAGCATACTTGATTTCTGGCAAAATTTGTTAATCCATTTTCTATCTCATTTAGACTATTAATTGTTATAACGTAAATTTTGCTGATATCATTTGCAAAAAAAATATATATTCTACATTAGGCAAAAATTAAAAATACTATATGTCAGGTCTTTTTTTTTTCTTTGCAGGTTTCATGGTACAGTATTTTGGGCTGTGCAGCAACAGGAAGTAATATAAAAGTAAGGTTAAATGACAATAAACTTCCAAATGCAGGAGAAGAGGTAAGACAGAGATAAAAATGATACAGATTATTTTCTCTTCCTAAAAGACTCTGTAACTTTCTAAATGGATACATCCAATATCTTTCCTGTCTTTTCTTAATCAGGTAACTGGCCAAACCTTTGACAAATCTTTTGAAGATTTGTCAATGTCATTATTTGAAGTTCTGCTAGGTTGAATGTATACTGTATTTGGGAGCCTTTTTTGAATAATAGTTTGAATGCTTTAATGACTTCATGTCAGAGAATACTCTGTCCCTTTATCTCTCTTTTCCTGGAAGACTTCTAAAAAAATGCAAAGTCGGAGGGAAGTATGTGATGTATTTACAGGTTGTGACACACTCACTGTCTCTTTCCAGGTTTCAGAAAAAGAAATTCTGGAAAGATTTAAAGTTTATTTTAACAAACTTTATTGGAGTAACTGTGTAACTCCTATTAACTACTTCTTCCTAAGAAGACCTTGCCTTACTTCATTCTGGTAGTGTGATAATATCACTCCTTCAAGAATCTTCATGTATATATGTGATTAACTGTCTAGTCATTCTCCGCCACTTTCATGTGGTATAAATGGGCAAAGCATCATGACATATATCTTTGATTTTTCATACCTGATCATATAGCTACATTCGTACTCTTTCCCTAACCTCTTGTATTTTTTTTGTCATTACAATTTGATCTTTACATTTCTGATTTTATTTTACTGTTTTGTATTAAGCTTACTTTATTCTTTTGGCTTTTTTGTTGCTTACCCTTTGATGTTCCCAATATTCCTGACAAAGGCCTACACAAACAGTGTTTTGAGTTCTGCTTCATTATCACTTAGACACGGTCACCTAATTGTTGCCATAGCATTGTCAGGAGGAATATATTTCATCCAAATGCTCTGTATGTTGGCTTTTGGGAAAAAAAAAGAAAAAAAGCTTCAACACTTCCTCCTGAGCAAATTTGTTTCTTTAGTCTCTGACCTGAATGGTCAGTTGTCTATTTTGAATGCTTCTTTAGCTGGTGGGTAAGATGGTGTGTACTCATTGCAGGTAAGGTGTCTAGTTTGCATTGTCACAGTAGAATGATCTCAGCCTCCTCTTCCACATGTTTCAGTTTTTCCTGGCTCTGTGAGCTAGCCCTGTTCTAATGCTGATATTCCTGTCTTCGGTGATCAAGAGAAAATCTTCCCTTTCCTATCTCTTCCGTCCACTATCCCTCTGAAAAGGAAGATGTATGAAAAGATAGGTGTAACTACTGGAAGTAAGGACTTTGATGTTTTTCTCAGTATTCTCGTTATCAAATTCAGAAAACCAAGCTTCCTGTGATACATAGTGAGCTAATTTCTAATCCTGCTCCTTATGTACTGTGTTTGCTGGAGGTCTTCACCTCTGCTAGCTGCTCTGTTTCTGAGCTTGCTGCAGTTCATCCAAGCCATAGACAGTTCTGGCAGACACTACAGAGGCACAGACCTCGGGTTAACTGTATACCTCAGCAAAGCAGCTTCTAATTGCTTCAGGATATGCTTTTGAAGACACTAATCTGCAAAGTAAATGACCATCTGCCTGCTCCAGGGACAAGGCTTGGAATTATTGGTGATGAAGCAATCTATCAAAGTATCAGCATGCAAAAAACTTGCTCTAAAGAGATCCTATGGACTGTGTGATGCTAATTTCTTGTATGGTTCAGGTTTCAGCCTCAGTATTTGAAGAGATTTCTTTTGTTTAGATCCCCCTTTTGTTTAGAGGGATTTTGTTTAGGCCCCCTTTTGAGGGCCAGGCAGACAATGTTTGTGTAAACTCTGGATGCTGTTCATCCCACTTGTATTGACACTACAGTAAGATAATCTCACTTCTGATGTTGTGCCTCAGCATTGTATCAATTCTATGTTGTTTCAAGATCCTAAAATTCTCTGTTGTGTTAAGTTGTCCTGGTTATTGAAGAGAAGGCAGAAAAATCTGTTAGGAGTGAGCCATGATTTTGCAGTATAGGTAGACAAGTCCTTGAAGAAGAAATGGAAGGAGAATAATCACAATGTATTGTCTATATAAATATTGTCAGACTGTTCATTTCCCTTTCAAAAGACCTCTTAAAGATATTGAGAGAACTGGAAACATCCTATATCTGTATCTAATAAATCCATGTGGCTTATACAGAGGAGAATCACGTGTTTTCTTTTATTTTTTTTTTGTTTTTTGGAAGCACATTTCAAGGCTAGAATATCTCCATGCTCAAGCATGCACTATAGTGTGCAGGTGCTTATCAACAAAATGTCTTGGAGAAATGCCGGGTTCTGATATTTAGCTTCCTTAGGAGAAACCTAAGGGATAGGCCTTCTCTTAGGTTATCTGTATTTTCAGTTGCTTTTCAGAGAAGACTTGTACTTCTTTTTCTTCTATCTCTTAGACAGCAACATAATATTATATGACATATCTATTAATCTAAGTTGTACTTTGATTGAAGAGCTTTAATGATTTAAAAACAAAAAATTACTTTTTTTTTAATGTATAACATCATGCATATAACTAGGAAATATTTTCATTGATAGGTACCAGCTGATGGGAAAAGCCTCTTGGAAATACAAGGCCTAGATCCCAATGAAAAGTACGTCTTTGCAGTTGCAGCATATTCTTCTGATGGAAAACTTATTGGTGATGCTATTGGGGAAATGACTAAACCGATCCTTGCTTATCCACCTCTTTCTGCTGCTACTGTTCGAGCCTATCTAACTCAGGTAACCTAAGAGTCTTTGGTTATATATATAAATATATATAAATATATATATATACTTTGATTTATTTGTATTCTCACTGGTAGTTCAAAAGCCTTTTTTGATCCAAACTCAAGACTTCCTCACTGGGAAGCTTGAGAAGCAGAGATCAAAATTTTATCATCACAAATGACATACAGGAGTTGCTGAAATAATTCTAAATTCAAAATGATGGGAAATTCCAAATAGCAGGAAAAATACATGTTCTCTAGTTTTCTTTTCTCCATTTTGATTGTCCTGTTTGACAGTTTACTTTTAACTTCTTTTAGTTTCTTCCTTTTTATCATTTAATTTATTTTCACTTTTGTAATGAAGGCCAAGAGCTGGAAATCATCTTGCTAGTTATTAGAGTATGGAATGAAAAATGTGGCTGAGTTTTCCAAGCGCCAAATCCAACCATTTTTCTACTGCAATTATTTCTGTAGTGAGTTGTATCACAGTGGTTTATAGTAATTTTCTATATTCTTAGCAAAATTTTCTATATTCTTAACAAAAAAAAGTAAAAGAAATTGTGACATGGAGAAAAAGTGAAGTCTTCTAGCCCCACAGATCATGGGAAAGTGTTAGATTTCCTGAATCTGCCAGAGTAAGAATCATCCTCATGAACATGCTATGTGTGTGGCACCATTTGCATCCCATGATCCAGAAGAGTTGGCATTCTGCAGTATTAGCAAAGGTGTTAACAAATGGATGTAGATGAAATAATATATCTTTGCAACTGCAACATCATACTTTTTAAGAATTCCAGAAAGGACCGGTAGACCTTTGGTTAATAGTCAAGAATCTATTCTGCATGCTCAGATGCTAATTCTGAAGGCAAACTAGTATTAGGAGAATCAAACTGTCTCTACATATATTTTATTCAAATATGTCTCAGAATATTTTTACAGAAATGGGAAACTTCTGTGTTGTAGGAGAGGATTTTTACATCCATCTTATTGTAATTGCATTTGCCTTTGTTATTTGAAGAACATGGAAATTTGTTACATTTATTTTAACTAGCAATTAATAAATGTTATAAACTGAAATGTAATAATTTTTCTTTTAAGAGAATTGCATAACTAAATTTTTTATTTTTTGCAGGTAGCCTACCAGACTGGCAATTATACATTAGCTAGAGAAGCATTTAAACCAATGTGGGATTATTTTGTTTCAAATTGTGCTCCGTTGCCTGCCAATACAGCTGTTATTTCTGCAAGCAGTAATTTGACTATATCTGAAAACAGGTAACTGGCAAAAAAAAAAATTAAAATAATAATTAATTACAGAGATATACATTTTATCTTATGGAGTACAAAAGTAGTAAAGGAATTTTTGTTATTTATGTAATTGCTAGCATTTATAAACTTAATTCTTTATGATGATTGTTTTTGCTGTTAAAGTAATTGAGTAACATTTATAAAGAGCTCATTAATCCTGTATAAATGCATTTTCACTTTCAAAATCTGTAAAATGCACATAAGTTGGTCAAGGGTCTTGATGGCACATAAGACCTGTTGGGATTTACAGGTGACATATGGACTGCTGTCATTCAGGCAAAGGTTCTCTAGTTACCCTATTTCATGGTGATGCAGGTGTTTTAATTTATCTCTGGCCTGGGTAACAAAGTAAGTATACGAGTCTGGTGACTGTGACTCTTTTTTGCGCTTGTGTTTCACTAATCATGTTTCTAACCAGGTCTTATTTTTTAAATGCACAAAGCTCAGCTCAAACCCACATTTTAAATAGATGTACAAAGGATTCTGAGCATTTTGTTTTTCCAACACTTACATCCAAGTGCTACTAATGTTAACAATTCATATGGAAGATTCTCAATGATGTAGTATCAGAAAAAAATTCAGTTTTTCTGACCGATAGCTGAGAAATTATTATTTGGACTATCAAGAAAATACATCGACAGTAGAGGGAGCTGCAGGGAAAGGAAAGTCCTTTTCCAATCGGAAGCTCTGTTGGTACCTTGGTAATGTGAACTATGTGCATGTATCTCTTCATTTTTTTGTCTTGAATTTCATTCTCCCTTTAGGAAACACAGCTGAGGAGAAGCTAGATATTTCCTTCCTATATGTCTGAATTACAAGATTGTTGCTGTAATAAATATGAAAAAAAAAAAAAGAACGAATGCCACCTTCCTCCAGGAATGCGAAACAACAAAATAAAGCAGGCAGCCGAGAAAGATTCTTTTTAGACTTGTAAAGAGTATGTTTTAAAATAAGATACATGTAAAATAAATACCCAGTAGCATCCCAAGTTTTCATAGGAGATTCAAAATAAGGGTTAAGTGAAGGGTTAAGTGAGTTAAGTGAAACAGCTAAAGGAAGAGGTATCTTAGGTTATTAGAAGGTGGACAGCAACCTGAAATTTCCTTACTTATTTATAGTTTTTAAGTTAGAATACATAGCCAGTTTGTTCCATTTTATGTATAAATCTCATTTTCTAGATGTATTTCCTTAGTGTCTAACATTTTACGATTAAAGACCACATTTTTTCATTTCAGGAATGAGATGTCTATGTGATCACTAACATATTTTTACCGTTCTTTTGTTTTCTATTTTGTAGATTATGTTTTGAGGCTTTATCTCAGATCTCTCCTATTGCATTGCAACTCTTTCTGAGGAATATATTTGCTATTAGTGACATAAATATTACGGAAGGAGCACTATACTGTGATTCCATCTGTACCAATGAGATACTTTATGAGAAACAAGTATGTGTAGCTTAAAATATTATATCAGATTTCATTTTACTTTTTGATCAGCTTTACTGCAACATCCTAAGTTGCAATATATTAATCCTGTTTGCAGACTATTTCATATTCTATTAAGGTTTCTGGTGTTTCTTTCTAAAGTATTTTATTATTTGCTTGTTCCTTTGTATCTTGTTAGAAAAACAGTTTCTGGATCAGTCATTCGGCAATTAATGTCCTAATCCAGAGCCCGCTGATTTAACAGAAGCATTTTCCTTGACTTCAGCAGGATTAGTCAACATTTTAAGATGTATAATAAGTGTCATTTGGTTGTGCTTGGATGCAGATGGTATTTCTAAGCATCTCTGCTATTTAACATGTGTGTTTTCATTAATATTGAAATTCTGATGGGGTTTTGTGACTGTAATATGCTCAGCTTCTCTTATTTCAAACTTTCTTACAAATAACAGCATGGTAAATTCATTGCACAAAAAGCTTTCTTTTTTATTTAAATAGTCAAACCTTCATGTCTGTATTATTCCAATTTCTTTTTTTCTGAAGAACTTGTTTCCTAGAAATGCGAGTGGAGTTAATGATTGCTCAGTTACTTCACTATATCTGTTCACATGTTCAAGAACTGCTGCAGGTAAACTGAAAGGGAAAGAAAGATATTTTTGTTTGTCTGTTGCTTACTCTGAGAGGTTAGCATGTGAAATTTCCTGTCTGCTCAGGATGAGGTTGCAGTCGAGGCCTTGTAAATGGATAAATTCAGAGGACAAAATGAGTTCAAAAGCAATGGTTTCCTTTGCAACCATGAATAATGTTGCATTTGTTTATACATCTAACATATATCACTGTAAACTTATTTCTAAACTCATACCTTATTTGTTGCTTACACAGATTTTAAATTGCAAGAATGTCTTTCTACTTTCACTCTAAGATGATTTTAAGCTTTAGAATTTATATTTGAATCAAAATGTTTTTTCTTTTACAGGTTGATAGAATAGCAGAATGTAAAAGAATGATTGTGGCAATTGAACTTAGTAATTGGTTGAATGATGCAAACTATGCCCTGCAGGCTGTTGTACAATGTTATGGTCTCCTTGCTCCAATTATTTATCACAAGATTTCTTCAGTAGCAGTAGTTCAGGTGAGAACACTTTGAGATGGAGCAGCTTGTGTGCAAATCCTTCCTGTGATTCTAAAAATTCCTCTCAGGAGGAGAGGCAGTCTTCCAGGCTTTGGATTCTTAGGAACTGCTGAAAGAAAACCCTTTAATGTTTTTACGTATTACCAATGTATATGTTCAGTGTAAATGGCACAGATTCTCCTCTCAAATTTGCTAACATAAATTCATGGTATTGTTTGTGTCTTCAGGATGATTCATTGGTATGTTTAAATTATAGTAGAATCTGTGAGATAACTTTTAGTTGTTTTCCATTTACAGATAGCAGTAACATGTTCTGGGTTTTTTTTTCTTTTTTACTCTTTTCCTCCACAAAAAAAAAAAAGGCAGCAGATAAATGTTTTGATAAGGCCGTCTTCAGTTTTCATGTATGAGTGCCTTTCCAGAAGCAAGCACCTTCTCTTTGAGAATTGAGAGTGCCTGCATCTCTTCTTGCTGCTTCTTAAGTAGCATGCATGCTTTTTATTTTTTGCAAGAGTGTAGGAGAATCATGCTTGTGACCAAGATAGTTTTGTCAAAAGACAACAAAAGCATAGCTGCTCTGTGAAGATGAGTGATCTGGGGGAGGTGACCACAGTGCAGACAACGCAGGGCACTTCTTGACCAGGGTCCATTAAGGGGCAAAGTCTGTAGCAGCAGGGGATGAAGCCCAAGACAGCCTAATGTCAAGGCTACAACATAGCTTTGTCTAATGCGTCCATCTAGGAGACAGGCTACCTACAGCTTAAGTCCACTGCCTGGAGACAGGTACACTTATTGCACAGCTCAGGCAGGGGCTGAAGGCCCAGGCTTGAACTTAAATGGAGCTCCTGCGCAGAGGCTTCAGACAGGGCTGAGCTGGGCAGTGAAGAGATAGCGGGCTCCGAGCCCTAAGAAATGCTCCATTGAGCATCACTTACATAAAGTGATAATCTCTTGCTTCAGAAGGCTGTTATGTCCTTCCAAAGGCACAGCTATCCACTGGAAACATCTCCTGTTCCAGATTTTCTATTTTAAGGGAAAGATAATTTAGTCACTTTTTTTCCCCATCTTTGTTAGACAAAATATAGGGGAGAGAAGTTTTTCTATTTTTAGAACAGATTGGAAACATTTCTCTTTCATTTACAATTCTGACCAGCTCAATACAGTTTTAAGTAGTCCTCTAAGAGGAGTATGTCAATCTCATTGAATTAAGCATTCCTTGATTTCATGTTAGTTAGATTTCACTATATGTATGTAACTTAGTATCTGTGATTTTTGTATGGAATTTGTCATGTATTCCACCAGGCTGTGGATGAAATCTTGATACTATTAAATTAAATGAAAATTTTATTGGCTTTTGTTGATCTAACATTTCATCCTGTTATATTTTAAAGTATTTTAAAAGTTTGCCATCAAAGATAATACACTTGCAGTAAGAAATACAAGCATATAAGTATATTCCAAACTTAGTTTTAACTCTTGTATTTACAGATCCTCATTAAGTGCTTGGCAGTCCTTCAAGAAATTCCAAGTGCTACTTTGCAAAGAAAACATGCAGGATGTTATGAGAGTATCCAGCATATGATAGCTTGTACTTCATTTTATACAGCAAAGGTATTGTGTATATTATTGTGCTTACAACTCGGTTTAAGATAGAGCTTTTGTCATTAAAAAAAGTCATAATAAGGTGGCCTTCAGAGTGGTATTTTAGAGAACCTTTACTCTTAAATATCAAAGGTATGGAAATGTATATTAATATTTTTGTGTTATTTCTGTGATTTATATAATAATGACTTTGATTTTTTAATAAACCAGAGAATTTTTGTTCAGAAGATTTTAATTAGCCAGTTACATTAGCTTTGTATCATTCTATATGCCTTACCATTTATACCTTCTTCCAAATAAGACTACTTTAAATATAAAATATAACTTTAGAAATTCATTAGCTGCAAAGATCTCATAGTGCAATTTTAATCAGATTAACATTTATGGTTTAAGGACATAAGGAAGAATGCGGTGCATTTAAAAATTATTTCCTGAGGAAGAGACGTGTTAGAATCAGAATTCATGCCATGATAAATGTATGACCTTGGAAAGAGCAGATTCCCTTCAGCTTTGAGCACACCTCAGCCAAGAGTCACTTCTGAAGCTGAGCTGCTGCTGCTGCTTTTAGGGATTCACCTGGGTTGGCTGTTCCATTGCCTCAGGCCTTGTAGAAGTTCGATCTCAGTACTTAGCTCACAAGTCTGTATCATCATCAAAAGTTTTGAGTGCATTGCAAGACCTAGTTGGCGTTCTTCTAAAATATATAAAGATAAGAGGCTGTTTTTTTCTTGTATTTT
This sequence comes from Eudromia elegans, assembly GCA_003342815.1. Taxonomy (NCBI): domain Eukaryota; kingdom Metazoa; phylum Chordata; class Aves; order Tinamiformes; family Tinamidae; genus Eudromia; species Eudromia elegans. Next base: position 1,171,168 of record PTEX01000056.1, on the reverse strand, counting down.
AAGTTTGGTGTGGTGGTTTTTTTTTTTTTTTTTTTTTTTTTTTTTTTTTTTTTTTTTTTTTTTTTTTTTTTCATTTCTTGTCTGCAAGGACAGTCTTGTCTGCAAGTCTTTCTTGTCTGCAGTGAGAACTGGCTGCTGCCTAAGGGCTGGGAAGCCTCCAAAGATCCCACAGTCAGCAGGGCCTGGACCTCCCCAGCAGAGCTTGTCCACACCCAAGGAGTAGGACAGGCTTGGGAGTAGTAGCCAGGTTAAACCAAGAGTCCATGGCACCAGGCAAGTTTATGATAATGAGTCAGGTCCAAGGTCAAGCCAAAAAATCAGTCTGCAGGTCTGATAAAGGTAAAGGTAATGCTGGTAAAGGTAATGAGGGTCAGGAACAGTCCAGTGATGGCTGGACAGGTTTATCATGATGAGAAAGGTCCAAGGTCAAGCCAGGAAGTCAGTGCACGTGGCAGGATCCAAATCAACAAGATTCATTGCCAGACAAAACCCAGGCTGTGATAGAGGTGGAGACCGGGACTCTCACGGCATTGCTGTGGCAAGGACTGGCATTCCTGTGGCAAGGACTGGCATTCCTGGGATGATTTCAAATGGGGTTGCTGTGCATGGGTAGGGGGAAGCAGCAGGTAAGGCTGACCAGGACCAGAAAGGTATGTCAGTTGCAGTCAGGATTCTAATAGGCTGGCTTCTCTGTCTCTTGCTGTGCAAATCATAGCAGTTGCCGGCTGCAGTACTTTTGTCTCACTTGCATAGCATTGACTGTAAATGTGGCACTAGGAAATTTGATTTTCTACAGTACTTGAATCATTAATGTTGTTCGTCTCAGAAGAACACCAGACTTGCCAGCATTTCTGGAGCTTACCATGTTTTACCTAGTTCACATAGCTCTTCTACAGTTCCAAGTCCAAGACCAGAAAATGCACCAGATGAGGGACATGCTATCCCACAAGTAATTCCAGATTCATTAGCAAAGAGAAATAGTAATTTTATGGAAAAAAAGTGTATCTGATGTCCAGTGATGATTTTTGAAGGCGAGTAACCCGTGAGGCTTTCCCAAACTATTGTTGAAACTCGAGAGAAGAAAAAAGAAAAAGAGATATTTGAATCATCTTGTATCTCAGTTTCCAAAATACTTTTCATGCTTTGATACAGTAGTTTTCTTTTTCTAGTGCTATTTGCAGTAGAACTAATCAATAAACTTATTATTTTCCGTTCAAGAATGAACATGACATGCCTAATCTCATTGATTCTCTTTCACTTTCTTTAATCTTGAAGGTGTCATACAGTAACAAATAGATAAAGCTCAGGTGGCTCCTATTCAGTTGCATTATCTAGAATTTAATTAACATGTTTGGAAAATATATTTTGAAGTCCTGAACATCGTGATTAAAAACAGTATTCCTTTTCAGATAAGTATCTCAGTGAAGATACTTTTATTAAGCTCATTTCACTGAAATCTGTTTTCAACATGTATACTATTTCTTACATTCTTAAGTAACTCCTTTAAGACAGCTGGATTACAAGTATGTTCTTCAGATGTTTGCTTGTGACAGTTTCCTTACATCTCTTGTCAGTTCTAAGGTGTGTTTTTCTGATAAGGTTGATAAACTTTCCTCCAAAATACCTTAATACTGTGCTTGTTTGTTGTTGGATTCTCCGGGTAAATGACTGTCTGCTTGTGTAGTTGATTTAATTCTCCTTTGACTTAGAATTTCAAAGGAATATCATACATTTGGGGAATTGCAAATGCTTATGATTAATCCATGACATATAGCTTTCTGTAAAGTTAAATTCAGTCCACATACTGTATTTATTCCTCAAGTAATCTATACACATATTTTCTATCACAAATGCAGATAATTAAAAAGATTTTATAAGTGAAGTTGCCTTGTACCCTGTAGAAGTATTTTGGCCTTTAGTGTTCTGTCTAAAGATAAAGCCAATTAAAACATATTCCCCCAAAAGTTAATTCATAAATGTCATTTCCTTTCCTTAGTATTGTTGAGAATTTCATATGTGCACTCAATACCAGTGATGTAAATGAGGATCATTTGGTTACCCTCTGTATTCTTTCATAGCAGTCCTGCATGAGGACAAGGAGACTGTCAATCACATCAATAGATATTTTTAGTTAAATCTTTTTACCCTCTGATAGTTGGAGTCTATGCTTAAGCAATAGAACATTTCTATAGCACTTCCGAAATGACGGTTATTTTACAGGCCTATATGCCATGTGCTTATTTTATTAAATGGAAATTAATTGTGGAGTAATTAACATCTATCTGTAATATTAATACATTTTGATCCATTATAGGTATTGGATAATAATTAATCACTATGTGTTCTGCAAAATGAAAATATTTAACAGGTGATTCTTTAATAGGTACTACGTTCATGGAAAGAATATGAACTGGCAGTAATTGTTGTTAACTACGGCAAAAAATTGCTGAGTTCGCTGCAGTCAACTTCATTCTACCAGTCAGGAACTACAAAAACTGATGAAACATCCGCTAAGACAGATGTTGAAGTAATTGCTCTGATTTTCACTTTTTCTTTTCTCTAAGTAGAGCATAATATTAGCTTAAGGACCATATTTATTAATATTTTGTTTTAAAGTGATTTTATAGAATAAGAGTTCCCAAAGTATATCAGAGAAACCTCTGTGTAATTGTAGCCATGTTTTGGGGATCAGCTGCAAATTGAAGTGAGTACAGGTCCTCAACTGGTTGAACTGGTTAGCAATATTCCAGGTCAGAGCCATGAGGATATTGCAGGTATCAATACCAGCATCTCTAAATGATTTACACGTATAATCTGCAGGAATGCTCTGTTGGACAGGAGATGAATTAAAGAATTGTACAAGAATCTCAGAAATATCCTTATTAATATAGAAATTTAACCTGTGCATTATGCAGCAGCTACTTGAAACTGATTTATAGTAGGAAAGTAACCTGGAAAGTGTCTGGACTTTGCAGATAATTTCATGATGAAACGAGAACTTTCAGTCCTCAAAGAGCTTAAATAGTAAGTTGAAAAGGGATGCAGTAGTAGTTGATGAGGATTTCCTACACTGTAGAATCAGAGGAAAGGTATTTCGCAAATATTATGTTGTTTCTGCAGATTTTTCTCTCTGTTTTTTTCGTTATATTATTTTAGAATAGAATTTACCACAGAATAGTTGGTTTGAAAAAGCAGTAAGAAAGTAGGATAGGTAAGAGAAGAAAAAGGAAAGCAGTGTCAGCATGATACTGAGATAGATACATAGAGGACATGGGCAAAAGATCAATCACGGGAGTAATATTAGCAGGATACTGATAGCATCCAGTAGAAATGATTTTTTCTATTTTTTTGTAGCTGAGCTTTTGATGGCTCCTCCCAAGTTTGTACCAAAGAAAGAAGAGAGGTGTAAGATCATAGGAACAGTATGCATAGGAACAATGTGCTGAGCAGGGCTTATTGAAAATTGTATTCTCACTAAAGTAAAAAAGTAGAAACTCTCTCTACTCTTGAAAGATTTTGATTATTGCAAGAAGCAAAATCTACAAAACACTTATTTTTATGAAAATTTATGTATTTTCTCAAAAGAGAAAAAAGTTCAATTTTTTTTTTTTTTGCTATACCAATAGGAAAAATACTTGGTGACAAAGCAACCCCAATGGAGGTTGGTCAAAAATGAATTATGTCCAATTTTTCATAAAAAAATGATTAAAAAAAGTTAAGATCAATTTTACCTTATTTTAAAACCAAAACCAGGACAATATTGATTAAATCACTGCATTTAGAATTAGAATACTTGGAATCTAACCTGATTCCCACTCTTGACCCCCTGTTTTCAGTTAGATAAAAACTAAGTTCTCATAATTAATCTTTGATATTCCAGAACAGTTCTGCAAAGATGTCCCAGTTAGCTGCAATGGAAAAAGCAGCAGAAAATTTAAATGCTCTTGAATCAAATCTACTCAAACTGACAAAACCAGGTGGGTGTAGGATTAAAACACTTCTTACCTTTTCTGATATAGTTTTCTGTGGTTTATCTGTAAAATTTATTTGCCTTAGAGATACTTATATTTCATATATATTCCATGATATGGCCAGAAAAATCACAATTTCATTATTCATCTTATTTATCTGTGGTAGTACTGTGTATAATGACTTCTATTTGTCTTTTTCATCATTTCCACAAAAACTCATTTCTTCTTAGAAAAAAAGGGTCACTTTTTTTCTGCTATCATCTGCTATCATGTATGTTCTCCCAATCTGTGTAAAGCTTCCTAGATCAGAAAACACAGTGGCAAAACTCATTGCTCATCTATAGTTTGTGTAATTTGTGTAATAAATTCAGTCCTTTCAGTCTCTTTTTGTGTGTCATATGTTCCGGCTCCTAATTATTCTGGTGACTCTCTGCTGGATATATTCCCGTTGCCATCTACTAGGGAGTCCAAAACTGAGCATAGTACTCTAGATGTTGTCCCAAAAGTGATGGACAGAGGAAAATAACCACTTCCATTGCCCTGCTGGTTATAGTCTTTTTAATAAAGCCTAATAAAGCCAGTATGCAATTGGCCTTTGCTACAGGGACCCGTAGCTAGTTGCCCACCGTATATGTGTATGTGTATGCATATGCATATGCATTTGTGTGTATATATCTATATACATGTCCCAGAAATGAAAGTATTTCTGTAACATGGGGAAAAAGTGTGGCACACAAATTCCATTCATCTGTGTGCTTGATCCTTCCATTTTTTTCTGCTGATATGGATGCCTGCATCCATGCAGAACAAGTTACAAGACTAATGATATCTGTGAGTGATAGTATAACATTGTTCTGGTGTTCATGAACTGGTAGCACAGTTGTGTCTAGATGTCAGAGGCTTAAATGCAATTTATTGTTCACCTATATATGTATCTATCTTATTCACCTACATTTTTATGTATTATATGATATATTTATGTAAATATTTAGGTGAACAGTATGTATGCATCTTTAGCTAGTTAGGATCTCCATGTCATGAGCGTGTATGTAAGCACCAGTCAGTAGTAGCATCATGAGTTTAATTCATGGTGCTTATCTTTAAATACAATTTTTTAGACATTTCTGTACTGCATATCCTCCTCCACAGATGGTTTATATGAATATTTATTAGATCTCTCATAGGCTCCAAATATCTTGCTCATTACTCTAGTAGATAGGAGTTTATTGGTCACACCCTTAAGCTCTTCATTACTGCAGCTGCAGAGCTTCTAAAGAGAGAATAAAAGCAAACTTTTCATTGTTTGTGTAGATGACACAAACAATGTTTTTTAACTAGTCTTCAGTTATGATTACAGGTAGAGATCCCATTGTATGCTATCACTGTTTGTCATAATGGATTTTGTTTTGGTTGTTGATGTAGTACCTGCATCAGAACTTACAGGAAAGGAAGATCCTTTGTTCCTCTACCCTATAATTTCATGTTGGACAACAAAGAATGCTTATCGAGAAGGTAGGATAATGAGGATTTCATTTTAAAGACTTAATTTAGAAAGTTGCCAATAAAACATTTTAAATGTACTTTACATTTTTATTATTTATAATAAGCTCTAGGAAACTTTTTCTGTATCTTAATTTTACCTGTAAAAAAAACCTGTATAACTTTAAAATTTCTTAATCTAGTCATGTTTTGAAGTGTATGGAATACTTGAAACAAATTATTTTAGATATCTATACTAAATTTTTTTAATGTTAATATTTTAAATGAAATTGCATTCATTTTCTAATAAACTTGAAAATGAGCTCATTTTGTTGAAAATTATGTAACATTGGCAGTAGTCTTTCCTTTTTAAACTGAGATATTAAATTAAATTAAATTAAATTAAATTAGGTAGCTGAGAGAGAAAATCTGTAAAGAATCTTGAGTTTCAAAAACACTTGTGTTTCTGAAAAACTTTGTGCTAGCTGTGTGATACTTCTACGCTAATACACGATATGTGACTGTCACTGAGAAGACCAGCCCAAGTGAATAGGATGCAGTTACTTTGTTTATTCTTGCTTTTTAAATTTTTTTTTACATGTACATGTAAATGTACTGATATTCTACTGAGGTTGAATTTGTTATAATACGATATAAAAATAGTTCTAAAATGGGTTCCTTAGGCTCTGAAATCTTTGTCATTATAGGAGTATAGAGTGAAATTCTGGACACCAGGTAACAAGCAGAAAAAAAACCCCTGCTGTTGTATTTCATGACATCTTATCTGCTTTTGGTATCAATATGCATTTTCTTTATCAGCATGCAACATAACATAAAAAATAGCTGAATTCAGGAAACTTGCAGCATAAATACAAAAAAGTGGTTACTATGTATTACTTTATTGCAGTGATGAAATTCAGAAAGAAATCACGTTTTCTTGAGTATTTCGTTCAAGTTTTGCACAAACTGCTGAATGAAGAGAAATTTCAAAAATCTCTGGAGTGGGCAGACAACGTGCAACATTACTTAGAAATGTAGGTGTCTATTATAGTGGTATTAAAAAACTGTTACTTGGCTTCATCATTGTCTCCATTATAGCACTATTGTAGATCATACATGTTAGGAGACCCATCCAGAACTATTTTAATGGTTCCTAGTTTACAGAAATAATTAATTGTGACATTATTACATGTGGATACTTCTTCCTTCACTCTGTCTGTCCCAAAACTCCTGTCTATCATCAACCTTTCTGTGACCCAGGCTGGTCCCTTTCAACAGACATTGCTTTGTTATTTGGCCACTAAATCTGTTATAATGAGGCGATGTAATAGTAACATGTCCTCTGTTTGACTAAAATGGAACTGAAAGAAGTCTGTTGAGTTTAACCAAAAGGAAACTCATCAGAGACTACTTCATTGTCTAAAAGGAAATAATTCTAATATAAAGCATGTTTTATCATGAGTGATCAAGAACTGTGTATACTGGTGTTTCCACTTAATGGCATGTTAATGGCATAATATTTAGTGCTTCATATACATACTTCATGTATTATGTAACTGATTAATTTGTACTGAAAACACAAATGGAAACCAGTTGTAGTCACTTACCTAAAATAAGACTAAAGAAATTTAATATAATTTAAAAAGCCTAACAGTATTCCTGTAATTTGAAATCAAGTGATCATAAAAAAGGAGATAGGTTGTGTGGAACTGTTGTTATAAAAGACCAAAAGCAGATAAAGCAGATAAGCAGATAAAAATTTCTTAGCAGTCTTCCACAGTAGACCTTGGGTAATGTAGCAAAGTGTTTAGTTTTACTAAGAGTTAGGAAAGTAAGATTGTTGTTACCTTTATGTTAAGGCTTGAATACAGAATCTTGACAATGAACACTCCTTTGTAGGGAGAAAGATGAAAAGACAGATGCTTAATGAGTTTAACATTATTGTTTGTTTGTCAGGAGGAATGAGCACTTTCTCTGTGTGGAAGGAACTTTAAGAAGAGAAACAAGTTTTCTCTCTCTTCATGAAACCCCAAGGAGGCACACTTCAGCTCTTCTGGACTTTCACAGAGTGAGTTGTTACTGTTGAGAAGTCATATACATCATTAATGGGCACAACAGTAATTTTTTAAAAACTGTCTCCTAGAAATTATGGATGGAGACACACAGAAAAGTTGGCATTAGAGGTATTTTAAAGGCCAGTATTTGCAGGCTTTTCCAGATGAGCTAGAGAAACTAATTTCAAAATTAATGTAAATTAATTTTAACTTTTATCAACTCACTTCAGAAGAACCCAGAGATTAGTATGAATTGCCCCTGGGTACTATCGTATTATGAAGTGATCAGTTCAGACATTTATGCATCAATTTGTTATCCTTGCACATTTTCATGAGTTGCTGTTCATACTCCCTATGTGGATATCCTAATTGAAGAATAAATGCTTTTTGATTATAATTCTTTGTAATTTTTAAATGAATTTTTTTATTTATTTACATTTTTATTCCAAGGTTAGAACACTCTTAATGGATTTGTGTTCTTTTGAATGAGGATTTTTTCCCTCAAAACCCTTTAGTAGTGCTAGAAATAGTACTTGCTTTGAGACAGAGTTTTCTGTGTCTGATTTTCCATTGCAAAGTTTTAGCATTTAAAATAATAGGAAAAGAACAATGATATGTTTGTAGATGGAAAGAATTGATATATAAAATAAATATTTTGGTGCCTGGCTGGCTTCTCAGTCTTGTTGAACATTTGATACATCTCTTCCAGAGAAAAAAAATAAATACTACGTATTTGTTTTGCTATCATATTTTGATGAACAATTCTGAATTTTCTCTTTTCCTGTGTAAAACAAATTACCACATACCGTAAGTAACTGGTCATTTAGATTAAATATCTGTAGTATATTTAAGATCTTAATGGCAGATTTTTTTATAGAGCTTGGAGATCTCACCTTCCAAGAAACTAGAGACATCATCTTTGAAGACATCAAGAAAAGAAGTTTGTAGCCCTGTTAAAAAAGCGCAGACTCTTAGACAGTATTTGGTGAAGTATCCAAACATAATGAAATATCCAGAAGCACGAAGGTAAATGAGCATATGTCATCAGGATCACTCACAGAACCAAATATTTTGACTGAAACTTAGTTTACAATTACATATATATGTATTTTTTTCTAAACTTGTTTGAAAGAAATACCTTCATCTGGATTTAGATATGCTAAGAGGTACACAGTTCATTTACTTTTCTGTTTTATTTTGGTATAAAATATACTTACAGTCCAGGGAACAAAATCTATTTCATTGCTACATCAGTGAATATCTGTAGAAGATTTTGAGTTCTTTGTATTAATAATCCATGACCATGTATTTAAGTTATTTTAGCTTGAGCATGTTAATTCACCATGGTGTAAGCTACCTTAAGCTGCATACTATTTCATGCATATCAGGCTGCTAGGGAACATAGACCACTAGACTTATGAAAGAGGATTTTGTTATCATTATTATTGATTAAGTATTTTTAAAATATTTTTAAAATTGTTATATGTTATTTACATACAGTATTTATAGTGTATAGTACATACTATAGTGTATATACTATATGCTGTGTATACCACAGAATGTATGTACTATAGTGTATATATGTATATAATGTATATACAGTATATATACTATATAGCATATCTATACTATAATATATAGCACACTATATGGTATACAGTATATATAGTGTATATATAGTATAGGATATAGTATATATACTACACTATAGTATATATAATATAATATTATATAGAGAGAACGGTAATAAGTAATACAATATATATGTATGGTATACTGTTCTACTCACATGCTGAAGTCAAAGCTGGCAGAAAAAAAATAGAAATATAAAAGGCAAAGTTTCTAGTTTTTCAAAGAAAATTGAAAGGTGATTTGATTACGGTGTTTCATGCATCTCCATTGACAGAAAATACAAAGTAATTAAGCATTCCTTGATCTGTCAGAGAGCCACGTAACAAAATCTATGGCTGAAATTTCAAGGCAAACATCTACATTTGAAAGTAAATGTCTTTGTCACACAAATAACAATTTTCTACCGAAATAAAGCAATAAAAAGAATGATTTAAGCCTACAGCCTAATAGTTGATCCTCTATCTTCTGTGTAAATCATGCCTTACTAGCTATAATGACTTAATGACTTATTTGGAGGATTCAGGTACAAGTACCTCAAAACATACAGCTACATTTTTTTTTTTTGTATTTACTAGGAATAATATTTTATGGAAGTCAGTAAAATAGAATATAGGATTTAGTGTGTGTTAAGTGTGCTTAAAGAGAGAAAGCATGACTGCCTCTCCTTGAAAGCAGTTGCTGTAATTATCTTCTACACTGCAATAAATATCTGATTGCTAGAAATCTGTAAAATGCTTCTGAATTATTACAAGTATGTGGATAAATAATAAGATTCTTCTGTGAATCTTTATCATTATTATATTTTCTATACTTTTGAAAAGCAGTTTGATTATTTTGCTACTGCATATATATGTTTTGATTTAGGCAGCACAGAGAGGAGTTACAAAAGGTAGCTCGTCACACCTTGGTGATATTTCTGAAACCACTTGTAACTAGTTACTTAAATCGAAGGAAGCTTCATCAAGCATTTCTTGAGGAGATGCCCTGGCGGTCTCAGATGAATATTTATCTGGCAAACACACACTATAACTTGTTTAAGAAGAAATTGGGAGAGCAATATGATACTGGAATTTGTGTTTCACAGCATCACAACAGGTATATCTTATTGCATTATCTGTGATTCTTATTAATATACTCTACCATTTGTGCTAACAGATTTAAAGGAGAATACGACCAGTGAGTTTGTCATATGACCAGTTCAGCTTCTACATGCAAATGAATTTTCTGTGTTTACATTTTGTCTTCCATCATATGGCAGGTGACATGCACTTTTTTCACTGCTCACTCGAGTATTCCTTTTCTTAAAACAGAATACTTTTGAAAGTAACTGACTTTTGACAAATTTATTTTTGTGTTGATATATAAAAATTTTTTTAATATTATGCCTGCTTTTTCATTCTTCTTTTATCTTTTGTTCTGCAGTTACAATATTCTGGATCCTGAAATATTCTCATTAAGTTATTCTGGCATAGTAATGGTGAGAGAAGTTGTGGAAGATAACATAATACCGAGTCCTCTTAAGAAGTCACATTCAGAAATGATTAAAAAAAAAACTTGTAAGAGCTTTTAACGGATACACAAATGGAATCAGATTTAATTTAGCTTTTCCTTTATTACCTCATTCCTAGACAGTACAGTTAGTTATATTAATATGATAACATTACAGAATGTTATAAATTCATTTTTTTATCAATTTCTGTGATTGTTATCTGTTCTGTAGTTTCTTTTAGATTTCCTAACTTGTCAATAATTTCCTGGTCTGTCTTAAATTGTTAAACAAAGTTTTGTTTTTTTTTTTTTCAATAGAATAATTTGTTTCCTCTGTGCTTTTTGCTCCCCAGACACTCTGTGCAGGACTTCCTTAGGTAGGGCTCAGCCCTAAGCTTCTCTTTTCAAGGAGGTGTAAAAGAAACTACCCAGTGATTTCACTGATTTTCTTTGTAGCGGCGTAGTCATAGTTCTTCGCTTCCATTTTTCTTGAAGTTTGTAAGTCACCAAGAACTGTGATTCACTGAAAACAAATGAAAAAGAGTTTGTTTTATTTCTAGCTGTTGTAACGGTTTTGAATGAAAGAGTTTTCATGAAGAGTTTGCCATCCTGTTCAGCTTGCTATTCAGCTTGAAATAGATTCCGCTCTGAAACCCCCATGTTACCCCAGATATTACTTTGTCCTTCTATCATAAACTCCCGAGAACATTTCTTACTGAAAAAAAAAAAAAAAGGAGTGAAGCAATTCTACAATATTACTCAATCTTCTGGTCCTTACAGCTTCTTCTCTTAAGAAACCTTTCCCTTGGAAAGGTTCTTGGGAGCTTACCAAATGGTGATTTCTTACTAAACTCGGAAGCTTCTAGAAGAGTTACGTTTTGGCTTAAGGTCTGGAAACTATTTGGTGCACATTACTATTTTCCTTAAACTGTTACTTTTTTTTTTTTTTTTAAATCCCTGCCTCTCCTGCTGCATAAGTATAGGTATCTTTTATTTTAAATATCATAACCTTATAAAATATGATAACCTTAATTCTGGCATTTCCTAACATTAGAGTGTTTAGGTGCCACTGGCAAATCTTAGCTGACCAATAATACTTTCTTTTTTTTCTATGTTTTTGAGAATTTTAACTCATTTCTAAAGAGTGAACTTCTTGTCTTCAGATGCAGCTAAATCTTCTGAGCACAGCTCCAAATCAAGTGATACAGATACTCCTCAAACTCAAACAACAAATGAGTCATATTCAGAAATGTCCATCTCATTTTCCCCCAAAGAGCACGACCAGTTTCCAACAAAAATTGGATATCCAGAGCATTTTACAAAAATTTTTCTACATTTAAGAAGAGCAGCGGTAAAATACATTTTATTAAATGCTTTACTTATTACTAAACAATGCTACTTTTGCAATACTTACTACTTTCTACATTTTTAAAAACAATCTTCACTTTTAAAGACAACTTCAGTGAGAAAAAGCAATGATTTTTCATTCTCTGCAAAATATTCAAGTACAGTATATCAAACATATCACATATGTATTGTACTTAATGTACACTTCAATCAAACGATTAGTGATTTGTGTGATTTCTTTTAGTTTTCATTTTGTCTTTCCGTCTGAAGTTTCTAACTCTTTTTGTCTTTCCTTCCAGTTCTTCTAAATCTTTCCCAGAATGCCTCCAGACTTGGTTCTGTCTTTCCAAGTCTTTGATAAATGCTGTGGTACAAAATGTTCAGAGATTGAAATATAGGCTGACCGTTCTTTCCATAAATCCTTCTAAAACAAGTTTAAACATGTTTAGAGGTGGTGTTAATTGTTTTTTATATATTATTCTCACACGGGATGCAACAAATAAAATAAAAATTCAGTAAATTGTTAAGGCTTCTAAGAAAATTTTCCAATTAAGATTTTGTAATGTTTTCTATAAGCTCAAATATTCAACAAATCTGCTATTAGGGAGGATTGGTGGATTTAACTTTGAAAGATTACTGATACCTTTACCTTGCGTTTAAACAATCATGCTTTATATTTTTATGTTTTCAAAGTATAGTTATATTTTGAATGTTATACATAGGTTCTTGCTCATCGTGGTGGCCACTGGACATTGCTTCAAAATGCTTGCAGAGAACTTTGGAACTATGCTCAAGAAGCACAATCAATTGCTAAACATTTACATTCCCATCCAGGTGCATTTTCCTTTACCAGAGATTTTGTTAGGGACACCATCTGGCTGCCATTTTATTTGGCATCAGACATGATCATTGATATGATAACTGAGCTACAATCAAGTAATTCTCTTAAGGTAAAAATGTATTTTTATTAAGACAGCATACTCATGATAACTTTCTCAATAGAGATAATTTTCTTGCTATTACATTTCGATATCAAGTTGTCTTCTGTAACTCAATTTTAGAGAAGTATGGTACTTGCTAATCTTTGTAATTGCATTTCTCCTAAAAATAAATTTGACAGTAATAGGTTGCGTTATCTTTCTTCATTGTAGGTGATGGATCCTGAAGGAGATTTCTGCGTGCCTAGTTGTTTAGGAGGTATTGCTGAAGAGAATGGTGGTTCTAATCTCCACCCACAGTGTCCTCTGGATGATGTGAATTTGATTGATTTGAGATGGATATGTAAGCTGATCCTTAAAACAATTGAACTATTATATCAAATGAGGAAGTGGGAAGCACTGGTACACATAGCTGTACAATTTAACGTATTTACCCAGTAAGTTACAGAAACTTGTACAGCAACAACAATAAAAAAGACATAAATCCACATTTTATAGTTAAAGATATTGTTATTTTGATTTATGATTATATTTTGCTTTTTATCCAGTGAGAGATATACAGAACAAGTGAGTCCACTGTTGGTGTATGCTCAGAGACAACTGCTAGGAAGGATACAACAATTCAGTGGCCTTCAAAAACCTAAATCACATTTCATAAAACATCTGACTGCTAATAGAGATAAGGTGAACCAAAGATTTATTTTTTGGTACTTGCTCTTACTGTAATTAAATCCAAAAGAATGCTTTCACTGATTAGATTAATATGCTTTTCTGTAATGTTCACAAAAAGTAATTCATAATAAGAAATTAATGACAAAAATTAATTAAAGTGTATGTAAAGGCACATATGACATGATTTATATTTCAAGAGAATATAGTTCTGAACTTGATTGAGATTTGAGAAGCTCTGCCTCTCACAGAAATAGCAGATTGCTCTATAGTGCCTCAGAAACTCGGAATATGCTCAGGGCTTGCAGGAGCGTACAGCTGATTTGCTGTACCTTTTGCCACGAGGAGGCTATTTTCTGCTGAGTTCTTTTGGTCCCTGTCATTCATAACATGGTTCCTTGCCTAAAATAAGTGTGATAAACTACCACAAACCACAGTGATCTGAGCCATATGGAGTTTGAAAAAATCAGAGTTTGGAAAGTCATCTTAATTTACACAATAAAGACTAGTGTTAGTTAATAGTAATAATGGTCATTCAAAAAAGACAGCAAAGGACTGGAATTTGGGAGGCAGTGGCTACATTTCACAATGCAGTACCACTCAGACGTGAGAACTGACTCTGCATAGAGTCAGTCACATATGCTCCTTCTGAAACCATGTAGCTACATTAGCACAACTAACTACAATGCTGACATAGCCCTGTTGAGAGCATGGATATATTTGAAAATTGGCTTCTCTGGCAAGATTGACATTCTTTTATTTGCTTGTGGTTATTTTGGATGTTAATATACAGCACTACCTTGTGCTTCTTAGGCAGTCTACTCTTTAGGCATGCTTAGACTTAAAGATTCTTTGCATTTATCTAGATTTTCTACATAGCATGGCTATAGTATAGCTATAGCATAGATGAATGCAATAGCATCACTGAGGTTGATGGATCAAGTCTGCATTACATCAGCACAGCAGAGGATTTAGATTATTGCGTATAAATGAGTGGCATATGATCCTGGAAAATAATAAATAAGGATTTAATTAATTAATAATCATGAGCTCGTGTTTTCCAACTTTGATCCAAAAAGACATATTATTTCACATCCAAACTATTATATGATAGATCCAGTATTTATGTATTTTATATATTTCACCTTTTTATTGAGTTGACTGCTCATTAAAGGTGATTGGCATCTAATCCTCTCTTATTTTGGCATGACTATATCTTTAAATATTTAAGCATCAGACATTTTGCTATTTTCTGAATATTGCTCAATGATCATGAAACAAAACTTTCTTTTCAGGTGAGCTGCAGAAACTACATAGGAAATCAGCTGCCTCTTGTCCATTCACCTTGTGAAAAGATCTTTCCTGGATGCTTTTCCTCTCCTGCGATGAAGAATTATTATATAGGTCATAACATATTTCAATATAGTGAGTTCTTTTACTTTAAAAAGTTTCTTTTGCTTCATACTAGGTATTTTTTTTTATTTTCATTCCTGTTGTAAGACTTTCACTGTTACTATAATCTGTTTCTTCTTATAAGTTCAGTTCACTTCCAAGTATTATTCTGAAGAGGCCTTGATACTTTTGATGGATAGTAATGTTCTAAAGACCTTACCAAATAGATTCCAACTGGATCTGAGAGCTAAGAAAATCAGATGTCATCCAAATGTCTCATGACCTATGGAGTGATGGTGGCTACTTGGTGGCTTTCTGTGGGCATTGTTGAGTACCTACAAAAACAACTAAAAAGTTGCAAAGCTGCACTGTCATTTATAGAATCAATAGGAAAAACCCAAGTAAACTGAAAGAGGACAGAAGTTTTGCTAAGAAGTATATTTGTATAATGATTTTCTTTCTCCATGATTAATTCCCTCTAGGTTACACTCAGGCAAAATGCCTAGTTTATGTGCCCCTTGATGTGAATGACACACTGAAGTGTTTTAGAGAAACTCTAGAAAAATCTAAATATCACAGCAGAGCACTGAGACACAGCAGAAAACTACTTTCGTTATTTCTTGCACACACACAAGGTGAGTTTAATCACTGAGGTGTTCCTCAATTAACAATCAATTATTAATTTAAAAAAAAAAGTTCCTTTCACTGTTTCTTATTTTAACTTTGCTTTTTAATCAAGAATTACTTGTTATTTGGAATTAGGAAAAAAACCTTTAAAAAATATTTGATTTCTAATTGAGCCAAAATATATATCCCAGGACTACTAACATCAGATTGTTTATATTTTGCTTCTTTCTAATTTCAAATTTTCTAATTTCTTTTCTAATGAAGTAGTACATGAAGGTTCTGTAAGCATAATCTGCAGGCTCATTTCTTATGATCTGTGTCTCATGGTTGGGTGGTAGATTTTTTTTTCCACACAATTGCGTAAAACTTGTAAGTATTTTTACATTATTGAGTATTCTTGTGCCTCATAAATTGTCATCTCTACAGCTAAAAATCAGTCATAGGACTGACTGGCAGCTAAGATTTTTTTTTTATCTAGGCACACATAGAGAGACAATTAAAAGGAGACATAAAAAGAATCATGACATAGAAAACCAAATTAAAGGAGAACACATAGAAAACATTTTTTCTTAATGCAGTGTTATTCTAAAATGAGCATATAAATTGCTTTGCTGATCTAGAAAACGTTGGAAGAGCAATCAGTCAGATCTCTTCAAAAAGAAAGCTGAAATTTAGTGTGGGAGCTGAGCTGACATTTCCGCCAACACCATGTGACCTTTCTCAAGAAAACTTTAATTTCTGCAGTATGGTTGAGATGAAACCGATACCACAGTCACAGCTTTCAGTCGTTACTTCTTCCTATGAAAAAACAATTGGTAAATTATTTATAAATTTATCTTTCCAGAAAACATCTAACATCATTCTGTCTGTGTTCATATCTGTTCACTCTCTTGTTTTCCTAGGGGTGTGTGTGTGTGTATGCTCTCTGGTTGGTGGTCTCCAGAAATACAAACCCCCCCCCCCCCCTTTTTTTTTTCTGTTAATTCAAAAAGAAAGTTTACATTAATTACTAAACCACCCAATAGTTTCTTCATAACCTTTGCAGTTATCTCCTCTTATGAAAAATCTTTTATTTAATAGAGTAAAAGCAATTACTCCCAAATCAAAAATCTACTGTCATGTTTAACAGTCATTTTTATTCCATGATTTTGCCCTGCATTCATCCTCCTACCAAGAAACTGAGCTTTCAGATCTTGTGCATTTGAATATGAGACATAGTTGTTTGGTTTCCATCTTGCATTCTCATAATCAGTGCTGCTACCTATTTTGTTCTGTGACAAAGCAGTCCAAAAGTAGCAAGTTAACAGATATTTTAAGCAGTTTTATCTGAAGTAAGGGATCCAGAAATGAGCCAGAGACTACAATCCTGGCTGTATGCAGGCAGTGTTGTTTAGCAAGGCTTTGGTTAATGGCATGAGTCCCAGTTTTTCTCTGGATGATAAAGAAATTTAGTAAGATGGGAAGAAAAAAGCAACAATTAAAGTAAATAGATCCAAGAATACCTTTTGCTCTTGTTTTTAGAGTTAGAGAAATGAGATAGGAACTTGTACACTCAAAGGTAAAATATGCATCTTTTGAATTTTCGAAAAAGCCTTACACATTGAAATACATATGAATGTACATGAACTTCTGATGCAGAATTTGTTTAAGATTCATCAATTTTTTTAAATAATATGTCATATTTTTCTAATTGTTTAAAAAATAAATAACAGAAATCCTTGAAATAAACAACCAAAGAGACCTCAAGTTTCAGGCTCTACATGAACTTGGAAATCTTCACTTCTATGCTGGAAACAGAAGGTACATAGATATTGGATTAAAAAAAAAATATTTGATGCTGGTATAGACTAAACTCTCTTGTAAGTTCATGTGCTGTCTTCAGATCTGTATAACTTCATATATCTCAGTATTGGCTATACTTTGAGAGACATTTTGTAGAAATGGTTTATTTTTCACTGCTAGCTCATTGTAACATTAGTAATGCTTAACATTTGACAGTTTAGTCTGAATAAATGTCCCTGTGATTGTATTGACCAGAAATGAAATCTTTTTATGTTGCAGAAACGATATTTCAATTTTTGACCTAATCAGAATTAGTTGTAACTAAAGCAATAAGGATAACATAAAACTCGTCTTATCAGCCCCTTTGGAAAATGTCAGCAATATGCTGAGTATGTTTTTTATGTGTCACAGAGCTGCTTTTAAATATTGGTGTCAAGCCCTCGATGGAACACTCAACATTGCTGATGCCCTTAACAACTGGCAGGAATTAGGTGTTTCAAAAAATGCTACAGAGTGTCTTGCAGATGGAAGATCTGTTGATATGAGCCAGAAACTTCTGTCTCAGGCTGGAATTTGGGGTTGTTTACATGCAGCAGTTTTAGCAGCTAAGATAGCCCAGTAAGTATTTTTTAATGTGTGCGTGCGTGCATGCATGTACACATTATATTTTTATGTTTATATATAATTTATTTTATATATTTATATTTTAAAAGAAATATCTTTCTGAAGAAACGTCCATCCAGGACATCAGATATCTTGAAATTTACTTTAAAACACTGAAGAACTGTTGTACACTAAAGACTTACCCAAACTACTTCCTTTCAAGAGAAAAACAGCTCATTTGAAGAATATTGTTTGAATTCTCTTTTTTAGAGTACTCATCTTTGATTGTATTTTTAGCCATTGAGAGATCCTTGAAGTAAAGCAAAATTATCAAAAAATGTAAGCACAGGCGTTTTATGGTCATATTGGTTTTCCATTGAAATATCATATCTTGCAAATCATTGTGCATTGTAAATATTAATGTTGCTTGAGGGCACATTGCCCACCTAAAGTGCTCATTTTCTTGTGAGTTACAACTGAATAAAATTTGAATTGCTTTATGAAAGACTACCATCCATAAATATTACAATCCACTACTGCTTGCTTACTGGTGAAACAATATGGATGTTATTCTGACCTGTTAGAGTTTACAGTAACATAAAATATACAGAATAGAAAATTTAGTTCTAAATCAGTATTACCTGTGAAAGGGCAGAGTTTCATCTGAGCAAACTATCTTAGCTGAGAAGAAGAAATTATTTTCACGTGTATTTGCAGCCCATGTTTACTGTGCTGTTTTCTGTGCCTTTCCTCCTAATATGTCCATTCCAGTTCCTGCTAGGGATCAGGAGGGAGCTCTCCTCTCAGCTTCTCCCTCAGGCAGCTCTTCTCTATTCGGATCTGATCTGGATCGTTAGACTCCTTTCGCTTGAGTTGCTCTTTCCAGAGGAACTAAGTCTCAGGTTAAAATGCAGATTCAAAGATGTTTATAATATTGTTGTTCAGAGATTTTGCCCATTATCATGTTGGTTTAGAGCTATGGTGAGGTCCCAGATGTGGACCTGTATGTAGCTATGTGAAATTCCACATCTCTAGTTAGCTTAGGCTTCCTTTACATACAGAAAGAGGTGCTTTTAAGGTATGATTTCTGTGACCCATTTAATCTCCTATTTTGAATGAGATTAATTTTGTATCTAAATTGCCTATTTTTCTCCTGTAACTGTAAAAGGTATCTAGACATGTCTCTTTGTCTAGATGTACTTTTTGTCAAGTGATCCCTTTCTTCCAAAGGTTTAGCACCTTTCTATAGTACAGGCAACTATTCTTAAATATGGAAAACATCTAGTTAGTATCATTATTGCACTAGATAGAATAAGAGTTTAATAATTTAAATCAATGGACACATTCACATTTTTTACTCTTTGCTATACTTTAGGTATATCATAACATCAAAGTTGAGATTAAGAGCTAAGTGCTGCTATTTTTCTGCTCTACTCTTTAAGGTAAGAATACAGTTTCAGTTAGAAATCATGAAGTTGACAGAATGCTTCTAGATTTAAATCTCAATAACCCTCTGTTAAAATATTTCTTTTTATTTTGATTATAAAAGAGGACTGCAGAACAGAGGGAGCTGACAATTTATGCACATTAGATTGTATTTATTCTGTTTTTTAACATCATTTCTGTATTATAGCCTGAAAATTATCACTTCAATAGAAGGCTAGTTTTCTTTGAGAGAAATAATGAAATACTTAGAAGTGAAGATGGCAAAAAAATGGCAGTCAAATACATTTTTCCTTCCCTTGAGGTGTTCTTTCAGGAAGAGCTGGACAGAATCAACAATAGCAGGGTGTTCTCTATCATAAAACTGAATAGAGTCTTCAGAGATTGTCATACTTTTCACCCAGAAGAAGAGAAAAGCTATTTCTGAATCTTTTTTAATACTGAGAAATATTGTTTTATAGTACTAAAATCTCAACTCCATAAGAAGTTTATTCTGAAAATAAAGGATAGTCAAAATAATTCAAAATTTTATTTACAAATAAAATAAGATAATTAAAACTAGGTTTGCAAACTTTCAGGAAACAATTGTGGAGAATAAAAGAAATGGAAAGGTTTCAGTTTCCTTTTAAAAAGAAACTTTAAGCCATCACTAACAAGTGTGTTACTGGAAAAAGAACTACAGTTCGTCTGCCAATCAGACTCCACCAGGACTGCTGCTCACTTCTTCCAGAGCAGCCTCAGGAAGTTAGCAGTCTCCTTCCAAAGCAAGCTAACCCCCTTCCTTGTGCTTTTGTGTTTGTGATGGTGTGAGCTGAGCCTCAGCACATTTAAGTTCTTGTTAATGTCAGCAAAGTGAGAAGAAGTTGGAGAAACAGAGGTAACTGTGAGTTCTGAGTTGCTGCAAGCAGGGTAATTGGTGGTGCTACAAAGCTGAACAATTTTGATTCCTTCTTGTGACAGAAATAATGGTAACCATTTGTTACTCTTGAATAATGGTAGAAATAATTGCGACTGACTGAAGTGGATCTGATATTAATTGGAATAGGAGCAGCTTTCTGGTGGAGAGTCTTGAAAAATATAATCAGTTACTGTCACAGCACCTTGCCAAGTTCAAGTCTATAATTTGTTGCTCTATTTGGAAAGCTCTTTTATAACCTAATTTAAATTCCTCCTCTGGCATAGGCTTTAGGCTAGTTAATATCTCAGATCTGACTATGTAAGTGGATATTCTCCAGCATATCATTGCTAATTATGACAAGATAAAAATATTTAGGAAGGAGTATCTAACTTCAGATACAGAGTTAATGTTCCTCCTGTTTTAAGTTATTCCTTTTAAACTCATTTAAGTTAGTAGGAAACAAACTTTCCTTTTTCTGCTAACTTTTCATGGTTTGGTCTGGGGAGTGGAGGGACTTAGCAGGCAGGCAGAGTGATACACAGACCTCTGTCCTCAGTTTTTCCTTTTATCTTTTCCTCACTGAGCAGAACAAATGCAGTTGAATTTCTGACCTTCTCTCTTAACTAAAAATTAGCCTCAGAGGTTACTTAAATAATTTTGTAAATGTAAAGATAGAGAAAGCAGTAGGCAGAATGTAGGCCTTTCTTGTAATATTTTTTTTTATCTGAAGAGAAGAAATGCTATTTCTGATGTTAAAAACAGAAATCTTAGTAACTTCAGGGCATTAAAGAAATGGCTAAAATAGCTTTAATTCACTGTAAAGCTTCAGGGTCTTTTCCAGAAGCAACATCTGAGTTAATGACTGAGCAAATATCCAGTAGTGAGTAAAATCAAACTAGCTTTCTTAGCTTGTATTTATTTTCATGAGATATCCTCAGATGGATTAAAATAGGTCTTTAAATATTTCCCCAAAATTTTCCCAGCAGATTTTTCCTCTTCATTCTCCTTGATCCTTGTTTTTTTCCATCTGATAATCACAGGCTTGTCCCAACAATACCTGATTAATTTACTGGGCATTTTTCCAGTGCTTCTAGAGATTTATTTTGAATGCTTTGACTTAAAATCAGCAAAAAGAACCATTGGCACATTTTCAAGATTTGCAGTATATTCAGAGTACTTACTGAGGCATCTTTCATGATTATTTTTCTTCTTTTGACCATACTATGAAATGCTTGTCTCTACATCAAGTTCACATGTTATACAGTAGTTTTCGTATATTTATCCATAAGTATCTGGGTACTTGACTGAATTTCATTTATGAAGTCATTTGTGAGTCTCAGAGGTGGAGGTTTTTTTATTGTTTCATTAATGCATGTTTCTTTTTACAAACAGTTCTTTATTATCACTTTCAGGCCCTGTTTAGAGCTTCTCTTCCACATCCCACGTCTGACTGTGACTATGCACAATATGAAATAAATATGCTTATTCCTGGCATTGACTTATTCTCTGATCACTACAGAGCTGATATCTCCACTGTAATTGCAAGTCTAGATTTCCTTATATTTGAGTTACATTGTGCAAAACAAAATTTAACGGTAAGTATATTTTTTTAAAAAACTGACATCAAGTCATACTTTTTTGTGTTAAATTTACATTTTAAACCGTATAAAACTGTATATCTAGTGTACTGGTTACATGGTTGTGTTTTGTAGCATTGAGAGAGATAAAAGGAACAGCTTGACATCTAAAATTTTCAGAACATATAGAATACTTATTTATTCAGGAAGGCAACAATGCATGGTCCACATGGCTTTTCTAGGCATTGAGGAAATTCCCTATTATATAAAGTTTTAAATACACTGTACGGAGAATTACTTTAAATGCGAAATTTCCATAATGTTTTCCGTAATTTTATTTCAGATTCATAAGTCAAAAATAAGTCCTCCTCACACATAACTCTGCTTTTCATATCTCTTCTTCTTCTGTATGCACTCTTTTTACAGCTTTTTTCATATGTACACCATATAAACCTTTCTTCCATTTAATGACACACCTCTTCCAGGGTAATCCAGATTCCTCCAAAGGTGTAATGTTGTACTAGGAATACATAGATATTACCTAAGTAGTATTGTAAAGGGGCAGTTCTATCTATCAATGTGTTTGGTCCCATCTGCTACAGTAGATTTTCTTACTCCACATCATGTAGCTTTTGAGTACCCCCATGAGTTGAATCAACTCCCTGCTTGATAGAAAACTCCTCAGCAGAAAAAATGGATAGCTTTTTTCTGCTTCCTTATTGAGTTGAATCTGATTATGGAAAGATACTGTAAGTGGCACAATTAGGACAAGAAAGGGGACAGGATATTTTGGCTGGCAGCAAGGTAATGAGGAAGTGGTTGAGAGGTAATGGAAAGATGGTTAGTAAAGAAGGTCAGCAAGGCTTTACTTTTTTTTTTCTTTTTTTTCTTTTTTTCTTTTTTTTTCTTTTTTTCTTTTTTTTTTTCTTTTTTCTTTTTTTTTTTTTTTTTTTTTTTTTTTGCAGCAAGACATTTGCTGGTTCAGTTTCTTCTGGAACTTCAGTCATTCTCCATGTCTTATTGACAGATGTGTCCCTTTCCATCCTGCTTTCCTGCAGTACACTTTGTTCCTGAGTTTTGCCTAATTGCCCTCACTATGGAGGGTCAAGGAGTAGACAGTTGACTGGAGGCTGGGACACTCAGGTGGACCGCCAGCTTCACATAGCATGCACTTGTACCAGCAGAATATGCAGAACCAAGTCATAGATCATAGTCAATTAAATTACAATTTCAGTAGGATGAGACCTTCATTTCCACTGATATTCAGTGCGTTCAGGAGTGTTTTGGATGGTGGGCACTAAGTTGATCTGATGCTTTAAGTCAAATCCAAATACATAAAGATTCAAGATTTATTAAAAACAAGAATTTTAAAAAAACTTTTCTTCTGGAAGCACTGAATCAGTACAATTAAGATGTTTCCCTTAAGCACTTGTAATCCAAATTCTGAAATATTAAGCAACTTTATGAAAAACTAAAATACATTTGACAAGAAAGTAACTATTATGTTTCTTTTTCTGAGCTGAGGGGCATTTTAAAATGAAGCAAAATGTATAAGCTGAACAGTAATTACATTTTAGAAGTTCTTTCCATTTCAATAGATAAGAATCTGCTGTTCTCAAAATTC
Organism: Eudromia elegans; assembly: GCA_003342815.1. NCBI lineage: Eukaryota > Metazoa > Chordata > Aves > Tinamiformes > Tinamidae > Eudromia > Eudromia elegans. The sequence goes on along the minus strand of PTEX01000056.1, from coordinate 1,147,644 downwards.
TGTGATCAAAGTAATAGTAAATAAAGTGTATGGTATATGAACTGAGAAGATAATTTGGGAGAAACTTTACATTCTTCTTTTTGAATCATTTAGAATATAATACTGAAGAATTAAGGGCTAGTTTTAGACAGCTGAGGAACATTTTAAGAGATTCATCCTTCTAGAACGTAAAATAAGTAGTGATGGTGTTCTGCTCTGTGTCAGTGAAAGCTGTACTACTATATTATTTCTATACTTGTGATATAATGGTAACATATAGGTAATTATATACATTATGAAATTTATGACTTAGTCACTTGATTTTTTCCTACAGATCTTACCGCTGTTTGCCTTGTATGAATACTTTGTTTCTGAGATTTGTCAGGACCCGATTAAATGTATTGAAGGAAGAATCTTGAAGGTAGTCCAATACAATACACTGTATTTGAAATAAGCTTCTCACTTTTTTATTAAGTTAATCTAATAGTTAATCTAATATTTCTTCATATTTATGTCCCTAATATGAACTCTAAAAGAAGTGGTTTAAAGTTCTATGGAAGATTATCTGTTAATACATTTTAATTTGAGCAAAAAGAATTACTGAAAATAAATTGAAGCATCTCTTTTTTTTTCATAGATTAAAGTACTTACAGATATAGGATTTTTTACAGAGGCCTTTCATGAACTGTCTTTGCTTAATTGTGGTGAAAGAATTCCATGGAAAATACCTGCAGGTTACAAGCCAACTGAACAAAAGAAGGTAAAAATTATGAAACTGTAGCCTTGAGCTGTCGCACTTGCTTCTCTTCATAAAACTGCAAAAATCTGAAATATTGTTAAAAAGGATGTATTCCCACCTCTTCTTGATAACAACACAAATTTCCCTTGATTGTTCAGTCACACCCGGTAGATGGAGAGAAATAATATTTCTAATCTAGGGGTAATTACAGGCTGATAAAGAAGGGCAAACTCCTAATCCACCTGCATGCTTTCACTTTTGCTTCCCTACCTACATTATATCAGAAATTTAATAGTAATAATGTCCCTTGTTAATTAGCTTAGACTTTGATTTATTGGCTACTGCCATAAAAGGCAGCTCTGTGTGCTGGAATTACAGTTAGAGTTCCCATTGAACGGTATAGGAGGTGGAATGACAGATCTGAGTGTAGGACTGGGGTTCCACACAGTGGGGTTCCACCAAAAATGGAAAGATCAAAAAGACCAAGTAATTATTGACAATTGTTAGTCAAAAATTTAGTCCACTACTCTGTTAACTCACTTTTTTCATTTTATTTTCATATTATTATATGTTATTTATTTTGGATTTTGTCCCTTGTACAGGCCTCTCAGAGATTTGACAACTCAAAATCTCTCCTGGCTGTTGCAAATTTACAGGTAAGGAAAAAGAAAAAGAACATCCTGCAAGAGCTAATTTTTTTAATGCCAGATAGAAGTATCTATTTCACAGATATTTTTTACCTTGCAACTGTTAGAGATTTCATTCAGAAAATATACTTGTTACTGGTAAAAAGGAGTAAATAGAAAACAGTGTTTCCTCCTCAACAGTGTTTCATTTACCATTTCATATATATTCAATTTTTTGTCCTACCTCTCAAGGGAGAAGAGATTTTTCAGGTGGGAAAACTGATATGTGTAAATGTATGATTTCTGTCAGCAAAGCATGCTGGGAAACAGGTTTCATCATACTATGAAGGGTCTGGTTTATCCATTATGCTTAATACACCAAGAACTCTGTCTAGCCGTATTATTTCCATCAGTCAGGCTGTTCTTCACATGCCAGTCCTGGTTCAGAATGGGACTGAAATCCTTTTTTAAGAAAAGGAGAATCTGTAAAACAGTTAATAGCTATTTGACATTTTAGTCAACTGCATATTCACCAATTACTTCATTTTTGTGTTTAATTTTTGATCTTCCCCTCTTGTTTTGAGAGAGTGTCATTAATAAAGTAGGGGTAAAGAATGTGCAAGAAAAGTTGTATCACATAAACAAATTGATAAAATAGAAAACAACCCCACTTTTTATCTCTGCTCTCATCTTTTTCATTTGCAATAAGCTTGCATGTCTATTACAAGAGCTGATAGGAGAAAACAAAAGTGAGATTTCTATTTTGACAACTTTTAATTTGCATATACAGGTGTTTTCACTTTTTTCAGGCTTATTTTGGAGTTTTTATTTGAACTTGTGATGTGGACAAGAATGACTTAGCAAAGTGGTATAGATTTCTACTTTTAATTTATTGCTATTATTATCAATTATCTATCTCTTATGTATTGCTATTATTATTACTATAACTGAGGATCAAGGAGGAATGGAATAATGATTTATGAACAGATTTTGTGAAATGTGCTTGAATGGCATGACAGAAGAAGTGTTCTCCTAGTTAATCTTTATAGTTAGGACCAATTTTAGAAACAGAACTTGTTTTGAAATGCAGTTTCTGAATTAGAGATTTACCTGCCTATTTTTTGTGACCATCTTAGCTATGGACAAAGCAAAAAACTAAAACCCATACACAGGAACAGCTATAATATCATAGATGTATCTTCTACTGGAAAAGTGATCACTGAGGGTTTAGCAAGAGCTACTAGGGGGTTGTTTGGAGAAGAAAACAGAAAGGGGTTGTTACTAATAAGTAAACAAATGTTTATTGTATGTTGATAAACATCATTATTAATAGAAGTAAAATATGCTTTGAACAACAATAATACAAAATATATAATTTCAAACTAATTCCAACTTTGTTGTAGGTATTGGAAGACATATTTAACTGGAGTCTGTCTTTAGCAATTGTTCCACTGTGCAACCAACAAATGATGAATAAATTAACCTTAGCCAAAATGCATTTGATTATTTCTCTTTCTGCCACAATAAATGATATACCTGAGAAAGTGGAAAAATACATGTATTCTATTGATAACAGAAGCTTGAGGAGGCCAAGAAGAATTATGATGTCAAGTACCAAAGGTAATTTATAAGAATGGTAAAAAAGTGAGTTTATGCTGCAATTTGTTTGTTGTGTAAGGCTTTCACTTTTAACAACTATATATCACTTTTAAAAACTATTTATTCACTAATTTGTCACTAATTGTTAAACAATGTTCATATTAAATGTTACTGAAAAATAAGTCATTATTGAAAAAATAAACTTTTTTTTCCTAATATCTCATATTGGAGCTGCCTTCTGTTCTTGTTTGCTTATTTTAGTATTGAGAGTCTCAAAGACAAACAGAGAAAAAGTATATTTGTTCTTCAAATTACTGAAAATGTTTTGGTTTTGCTTCTGTTATTTGTAATTTCACTTGAAATGTATTTTACAGTCAATGCTAGCAAGAATTCAAGAAAACGAGAACCAAGAAGCGCAATGGTGCAGCTGGTAGACTGTAAAGGTGAACTAAACATGGCCATGCTAAAGGTAATCTTGTTGCTTAGGAAAAGAAAGATTTAAAAAGCTCTTGACTGTTCTGATAACATGGCAAATGTTTTCAATGTAATAGAAATTATGGTGGAAGGAGGGCATGCTCCCTAGAAAATTCTGATCTGATTCTAATCATACGAGCCATAGCTGAAGTCTTTCAAATACTTCTAGTGGTTATGGTCTAGTTTACGCTCTGTAAATATCGGTGTGATATATTGTCACAAACAGACAACAGAATGACTCTTTCAGCAACAAGGGTAAAATAGAATCAAATTTGAAGAATAAAATCATCTGCCTTCAGAGATGGCCCTTGTAGAACAATTTAAACACTTCAGTAGGCTAGTATTTCTATGATGAAGTAGAAATGAATTCTGTACCATATCCAAAATGTTTTATGAGCAAATCATTCAATTAGTTTGTTCTATACCTTGAAGAAAATGCATCGTCAGGAATGTGCTTAGTAAAAGAGATATTGTTAACATTATCATAGAAAAGTACTGAACTGTGACATACTTTTACAGTAAATGCCACCTTTTTAAATGTAGCCAACTTTAGTGGGAAAGATAAAGCAATAAGTGAAGGAAAAAAGATCCATTATATATGCTAGTTGGACCATACTTTCAAATTTGTCATGCTCTTCTTTCTGAACTTTTTATTTGGAAAAAAAAGTGAAGTTCCATCTCTGTGTGAGGAAGAACTTTCCAGAGCCCTGGAACAGGCTGCCCAGAGGTTGTGGAGTCTCCTTCTGGAGATCTTCCAAACCCGCCTGGATGCCACCATGTGCCACGCGCTCTAGGGGTCCCTGCTGGAGCAGAGAGGTTGGACTAGATGATCTCTAGAGGTCCATTCCAATCTCAACCATTCTGTGATTCTGTGTGTGATTCTGTATCACAACTTGTTCAGTTTCTTAATCTTTTTTTTAAAAAAACCCTTTTTATTAAACTTCCTGCTTAACCATTTCACATCATGATAAGTTAAAAATTGAGAGCATATTCTTCTTTCTTGAGGACTTCCACACTGGAAGCATCTGTTCTGGCCATTGTTATAGATAGATTAATGTAAAAAATCCATTTGGAAAAGGAGGAATGAATTTATGTGGCAATTGCTAAAGGCCAGAGTAATAAAATGGATATGGTATTGACTTTCTCAGATTCTTGCTATTTTCTTTGTCAGAGAAACTGTATGTTATGCTTGAACTTGGAATGAGCAGCTGAGCATGGATACCCTCTGCACTCAAGGATTACGTTAAAATATAGTTAGAAAAGAATACAGCACTTCTTGCAACATCTTTAATATTGTATTTTAAATTCTATTATTTAAGTCACTAATATAAAAATAATTGTATAATGTTATTAGATATGGCTATAAGAAAGATGGGCATGAAAAATTATGTTGCTAACGTAATGTTGCTACACCACAAAATATTCTTTTGCAATGCATAATGTAGTGAAGGATAAATTACAATAGTAAAGGCACAGTAAAGATTTTGCTAGATTCAACATGTTGAATTTATACACCTGCAGAAATCAAAATCAACTCCCCTGTCACTACTTGTAGAAAAGGTATATTGTGTTCAAGCTGATTTATTTCATGATGTGGTGGCAGTAGGGCATAACAGACTACAATATGTTTTGAGAAATTTTATAGGAATTTTCCTTTTCTTGTATTATTTCTTTTGTAGGGGATCTTACTGACAGAAGCTGAAGACAATCTTAAGTGTCTTGTGCAAAACATACAGGGCAAACATGATGGGAAGATCTCCTGTTGTTCTGCTGAGGAATTAGAGGTTGTTATTGAGGCTAAGCTTCAACTTGCAGCTATTTCTCAGCAAAGGCAACAAGCAGCTCTCAGGTAAATAATATTGTGAGCAAATGTACATTGTATGATTTGAGATACAGAAGACTGTTAATAATAGGATGTAGAATACCACTGTATTCATATGATCTGCCAGATCTTTCTTCTGAATTATCATATCCGCAATCTGATATTTTCTAAGGTGCGGATTTCCTATGAAAGAATGTCATGAAATCATAATTGTACTGTTCTTTGAGTGCATCGGGAATGCACAAACTCTTTGCAGGTGTTACTTTCAGAATATCAATTTGGTCTTTTATCTAGAAGAATTGCTTTCCTTAGTATATCTGTAATATTAACTTGTATAAGAAGGATAATAGCTTTAATGATAAATTTTCTTTATTGTTGTTTGGCTCTTTTTAATCCATTTTTTTCTTAAAATTAAAAGTTTTTTTGAATGTAAAAGAGTTAAGTTTTTCTCCAATTAACAAAAACTAAATATTTTCTTCTGTGTTGCAGGCAAACTGGCCTACTCCTCCTCCTCCCAGCTACCTTAAGGGGCTAAACAAGGTTCCAAATCAGATAGGATTGAAGTTTCACAGTTCCTTTTTAGCTGCTATGTGACAGAAATAGTAAAAAAAAAAAAAAAAAAGGTAGCAGCTGTATAGATTAGTGAACCCAAATCAATGAAAAAGTACTGCAACATCATCTTCTGTATTTTCTTATGTTATTTTAAAAGGTAGCATTTCCTAACAGTTCAGTTTTCAGTGCTGTTGCTGTGCAGTTATATTCAAGAGTGTGTTTTCTTGCTTTGCTTATACCTTGTGTCAGACTGAAGAAACTTTTATATAGTATCAAGGGTTCCTATGGATGTCAGGGATTTTATAGATTGTTTTTGGGGACTCACAAATTTTTGATGTGTCTGTAATGGGCCTTATATATTGCAAATGTTCAGGTAGCAGGAAAAACAAAACAAAACAAAAACATGAGTCCGTTTTTCTTTCCCCCCCTATTTTGCAATTTTATTGCATTGCCATCCATGGAAACTGCTGATATATTTGCCTCAGAAACAAATGAAACATTTCTTCAGACAGCTGAATGTTTCCTGCCTGCCAGCCTAGAAATCAAACTTTGCATGATATTACAGAAATTCATCTTTTTTTCCTTTGGCAAAATGACTTAGTGGTGAAATTGTTAGAGTCAGCTGTGCTTTCCAATTTTGATCATCTTGTCACTTTCTGATTCAGCTGATAAAAGGATGTGTATTTTTTCAAGGGAAATATATAGACACATCATTCTTGTTGACAGCAAGAAAAAAAAAGTCACACAAATTTCATCAAGGGATACTTCTACATTATGGCCTTTGTCCTGCAGGAAAAAAAAGAAAAAAAAAAGCCTGAGAATAATTTTGCTTACAATAATAATTCCATTAATCTCAATGACACTACTGACATGGTGTCCATCCTAATTATATGAGATGTCTAATTTCCCAAATATATGCTTGTCTGCTTATTTTATTAGTACTTAAAACTATATACATATTTACACATTCACGCTTGTGGTCTACATTTTACTGGTGACATTTATATGTAAACATGTACATATGTAAAACGTGTACATATGTAAAAGTGGCCTCATTTTCAGTATTGCTCATTGCTAACAATAGTATTTAGCTGGAGGCAGTGATGTTCATGAAGTGGGCTTAATATTTCTTCAAAGCCAGTATATTTACTTAGGTGCTGCAACTTCTGCATTTCACCTGAGAAATATTAGCCACAACATCTTAAACAAGATTTTGAAAAATGTCATGTTTTGCTGTAATTTTTACTCTGATGCCTTGCTTTGGAAGGAAAATGCTCCTTTATGAAAAGAAAGCAGAAAGGATTTTTCATTGTAATGCACCTGCTGTGTGTTTTGCTTTTATAAGCAAAGTTTGTTTAGTCTTTCAGATTGTTAGAAAGAAGGTTAGCACCAAATTCAACACTGATTTATTTTGATATTATTTTGTTGAATAAAACTGAGGTAAAGAGATGATGAAGGTGAGTCATAAGGCTTAAATTCCAAGAGCTGAAAGGCAAGATATTATTTTTTTTTTGTACTCATTCATCATTAATTGTTTGGTACTCAGTTTTGTTACTTTGGGGTTTATTTGTGCTGAATTGGTATAATCCATCCAATTCTGCACCATAAGAACAACAAATAGGACAGAATCAGAAATAGTAGGAAGAGTTTAACTACCCACTTACCTGTAGAGGTTATTCATCCCATATGTAAAGATATGATGGCAGAATAATGTGAGTAATTTTAGAGTAATGCAATTCTTGTTCTGTCATTTCTATATATAGATCAAGAACTCTTCCTGTAGGACAACTAATCTAGCACTTCTCATAAGCAATAAATTCACACAGAGCCTGAACCACTCCTACTGTAAAAGCTCTTTATGTTACTCTGGCAGTGCAAAAGGAACTCAAGGTGTCCAGAAGTTATGCTATTCTTTTACTTCAACGAAGGCAGACCTTTGTAAAGTGAGACTTCAGCATAGATTAGTCTTTGGGTTATAAATGTTAGAATAGAAACAACAACAACAACAACAACAACAACGAAACCATCTTTTACAAATGAGCTAGGGGTGACTTCAGGTACTTTTGCATCATGCTTTAGTAGGTAGGGAATAAACAGTATTGCAAGAAAGCAAAATATTTTAGAGAAGAAGCAGAAAGTAGACATTTACATTAGGGAAAAACTCAGAAATTGAAAACTGATACCCATGAGACAATAGCTCTGTAGTTCTTCTCAGAACACTCAGAGCAGTATGTTCTGTAGGCAACAAATCGTGTTATAAAAGATTTTCCCAGTTGGCTTCACAAATGTCTTCATATGCTGAAAGAAAATTTTTTTTTCCACAAAGTCTTGCATCAGGGCTATACATTGTTTATATACAATGAAAATTGAACGAGGTATCTGAAAGTTTTAAAAAGATAGCATGTAAAAGAAAAATAGCCTAGTAGTTAGTATTTTACTAAATATGTCAAAATTTGGGGGTTCCAACTCATAATTTTTGAAAATATAGGATAGAGTTTAGTATTGCACTGATGCTAATAATGTATGTATCAATCTAGAAGCTGTTTGGAGATAGAAAGAATTTATGGTGGTGGGAGAAAAAGCAGGGAGTGGAACCAATATTGTGCCATTTCCAGGTTATATAAGGATGGCAGCTAGCCCAATTTTGAGATGATGGTGCTAAGATCCTATGAGAATTAAGTGATATGGATTTAATAAAAAGCTTAACATATAGCCAGGAAAGGCTGTAAGGAGGAGGATGTTCTCTTATTTATTAGGTTTTGGATGAGATACAGAACTCTCCAAATACATATTGTCCTTTTCAGTATTTTTGCATCTTCTAATTAGTAAAGGCCACCCCGAAGACAGACATGTCTTGAAAAGAGAGGGTGCACTGCCTGCTGAAGCTCCTGTGTCCTGGCTTAGGCATTATTATCAGGCTTTGGCTCTTGTTGGCGAGACATTGTCTCTTGCTGCTTTGTTCTCACTTTCACTTGCAATGACTGCAAATGCAGAATATGCTTTATGTGCAGTTTCTTTTTGTTATCTAGAAGCAAAAACTAATGGAGAGCTGCTGATATACATTCCTGACGTGTATTCAGAAGTGAAAGATCTACTATGATGAAATCATAAAATGCCAATTTTTCTTTTTTAATGTTGTTCTATATCACAGTGTTGCATTGGCTTTCTCTGCAATTCGATTTCTCCAAGATGCAAGCTTTTTTAGGATGAAAGCAACCCATTTTCAAGAAAAATTACATGGAAGGGAGTATTTGGTATGTTTAAGTATAAATATATATATTTTTTAGCATTTGAAGTTTTGTACTAAACACCGAGTGATTTTTCAGACTGTTAGAACACAGCAGACAGCAGATACAAATTTTTGATTGGGATATTTTAAATGCCAGCACTGAAAATTTTCCTTTGTTTCTAAAAATATTTCTAAAAAAAAGGTGGAGGAGAAAGCAAAACTATCTATTGAAAACTTATGGTATTTTAGTTTTTTGTTTGTTTGTTTTTAATAATGAAGACCTACTTCTTTCGAACAGTCATACAGACAAGTTCATATCATTGCTGTGATTTAGCAAGATTTTGACTGAATTCAGATGTAGGCACAATAATGCATGTTTTGGAAAGCCAATATACAAACCTCTTTCTCCTATACCACACATTCACGCACTCTCATATGCACAGAGCAACTGTGTAGTGAGGCCAGATTTTATGGCATATAGGATAGGAGTCTGGTTTTCCTTACAGAAATGTATCACACTGTGTGATCTCACAGAGTCTAGGATCTGCCTAGGACCTAACACTTAGAATGACAATGATTGGAAAAGACCTTCAAGAGCATCAGATTCAACCATATGTCCAACTTCCTTTGGCCTCCATGCAGCCAGCATCTGAGTTATGAACAATTTTTTTTTTTCTCAGCTGTATGCTTGCAAATCATTCATGAAGATATTTCATACAAGTAAAACACAGGTTATGCAGCAAGGTTTTCTTATGTGCTGGCACAAACCTTTAGCATATAGAGCTCTACTAATGTAGAGCATTAGTAAGAGTATGGCAATTTATAACGTGAAGGCGGCATGGGGAGCTGCACTGAGAGCTCTCCCAGTCACTTCCAGTCACTACTGTGTCATATTCATTTGGATTTTAAATGACCAATGAGGTGCTGGAATTTGTCATTTCACTGTTCACTAACAAAAAAATCTGTTCCGTGCCTCAGAGTTGTGTGTTATGTTCCTACTTGAGAGGAATAAATGCAAACTTTTCTAATGAGATTAATCTTAAGAAGCAGTTAACACACAGTATTTCCTAAGTCCAAACTGTTAGAATTATTCTCCACGAGCTGTTCATCATGTGATACTTCAGTTAATCCTGTGCTTTTCACTGGTAAATATTCTGAATAAATGAATAAATAGATAGATATATTTATGGACTCTTCCATAAAAGCTAATTTAGTTCTAATTTGTAACATTTCAATTTTCTGTAGATTTTAAGTTAAATAATAGACAGCTGTTATTCAAAAAATAATGCATCTGATAATGATGGTTATCAAGTAGGCTTTTGAGGGTAACTATATTATTATTTATCATATATTTATGTTATTTTTATTTATAGTAGTTTAATAATTCTACTGCATTAAGTAAAGCCTCATTTGTAGTAATGTAGTTTATTCAGTCGGTGACACTTCTCCTGCTTTTGGAAATTATTAGGATTCTTGCCCTGAAGATGTTCAGCTGCCTCACAGTGTGATAGCACAGGATCATCTGAACACACGGCTATGGCTAAGGTGTCGTAAAACGTTAGCGTCTGCACTAGTAACACAAATACATGGAGCTGGTGACATGGAAGGTATTTGTTTTCTGTTCTAGACTTTTAGAATATAATAGTCAAATGAGCCTATTAAAACTTTTTTTTTTTTGTTTTCCCACAAATTAAAATGTTAAAATATTCCTGTGATTTATTATCACTGAGCAATTATTTGAATTGAATTCATACAAGGCATCAAGGAATATGTTTTCTTTTCTGAGTATAATCTCTCCCCATAGCATATAAACAAAAACATTATGCTAATGTTCATTTAATGATTATTACCTTTTGATAAATCATTTGTGCAACAAAAAATTCAAATGTTCTTTTATATTTAAACTAAATAGGTATGCTCCTTTTAAAAATGTTTATTGCTGCTATTCTATTTTTTTAAATGTCAGATACTTTTTATTTTTTCATCTTTTATATCTCCTATAAATGAAAACATCCAGATCCGGTGCAGATTCTTTTATTTCTAGGAGTTTAAGTGAGATGATACAGAATATATTTATTACAGTTTGAGTACACATACAAATATTTTTCTTTCTTTATGCCCATAACCCTAATATAAACTCTGAAGATGACTCAAGTATCAAAATTCTAATGTCTGGATCTGTAGCCAAATTTTGGTCTTTATTTCTACTGAACAATTCCTGTGATGGCTATTACTGTTTGGAATGATAGGTAAAATAAGATATTTGAATATGTAGAAGGACATCTGATTGCAATGAGAAGGACATCTGATTTGCAAAATTCTGATGATGTATGCTGATGGCTGGATGAATTTATAGTATTAATAATTTAAAAACACATCTTTTTTTCTTTGTTCTGAGAGAACATGTGATGGATTGTATTAATAAAAGTGGAGTCTGTAATGTCAGATTATCAGTAATTTTTTAGTATGCAAGTGACTTTAAAAAAAAATGAAAGAGGAAGAGACTGTAAAATCATTTCTGTTGTGTTTTCCCTGTTCCTTTACTTCCTGCTTTTAGAAAATGATATGGTGGAACACAAAACTCTGATAAGAGAAGTAATACTAGAGGCAGAAACCTTTGATGATATTGAGACTCAGGCTGATATGATGGTGCAAGCTGCTATTCTTGGCCTGCAAGAAAGACATCCCATGGCAGAAATAAAACAACTTCTGCAGGTTTGAACATGATGGAGGAACTGCTTTTCTCTTTTCTTTGATACATTTCTTTGTAGAGTAAGAAAAGCTGAAGACAAGATTAAATAAGCTTGAAATGTTGCCTCTAAAGTAGTTTGTTTTCGCTTTGTGTGATTTGTCCTTATAAACAGGCAGCAAAAGCAGTAACTATTTCTGTTTATGTTCTCTCTGTTCAAGCAGAATATCATAAGCTTGCTCCAAGAAGAGACATTCATTTCGCCTCCAGCCTCTTTGACCCTTGTGAAGACTATGCTCCTTCTGGCAGACATATTGGCACAGCAAACAGAAGAGGACACGGAACATCACTGTTCCACAATGGAACCATTCAACTTATTAACTCTGGCACATGAACTTACTGTTAAAGCAGTATGTGGTGGCGAAATCTGCAAGAGGACTGTATAGTAATATAAAATTCATTTACTTTGTGGTTCAGAAAATAGACATGCACTTCTGCACTCTCTGACTTTTTTGATATACTTTCTAAAGAAAATCTCCAAACAAATTCTTTTATCGTGTTTTCTAATACAGTAGTATAATCTATTCTAATAATTGTTCCCCAAAATGATGAAGAATTATATAAATAATTTTAGACTTTTAGCTGTCCACTTATGAAACTTGTTAAACTTCAAGAGACTTACAGCATGTCCTAGAAGTGAAAGGTTTGACAGGTCCACCCTTGTAGTGATTTTGTTTGTTTGTTTGCTGCTTCCTTTTTTCCTAGCCCTTGTTGGATTTGTTTTTAGAAGTGACTTTTTTTTTGTAGTTACTCAAGTTACTTAGGAATTCTGCTCTTAATGACTGCCCATTTTGAGGGAGTTGGATTTTAGAAGTCAAATCTTAACACTCTTAAGTCTGATAGAGCTCATTGAAATTGTTTCAAACTCAAAAAAATTACTTCCTCTGCAAAGAGGATAATCACAGTCTAAAGTGAAGGACTTGGAAGTTGCCAGTACTTTTGATGAGATGCAGAACTCCAGGATTTTGCAAGTGTCTAAATAAGTTACCTTTTAAAAGGGCTACTTCATTTGCTTTAAATAATTTAATTTTACAAAACATACTCATTTTCCTATAGATATTTTTATATGGAGAACCAATTGAACAGCATAGAGAAGACACTACACTTACGTGTCCAGTCCTACCTCCAAAAAATGTCTACTTGCCACATATCAACTTGCTAGCCCAAGTCAAAATGAGGATTGGTAAGAAAAATGCAGTATGCTATTGTTTTCATTTCCTTCATTTCAATTTGTATTTTATGCATCAGCAGACAATGGATGTGTTAGAAGAAAGTGTAGAAAACCAATTGTCTTCATTATACAAAAAATATTTTTAAAGCCAGCAGTAGATGCCTGGCTTCGTTTAATGTATATCTATATAAGCAAAGTATAATTCTTAGGGCAATTATTATGAACAAAAGTTTAAAATATGACTTTGTATATAAATGTTACAGCTAAGTGAAACTAATATGTACTTCGTTCCTTTACAAGTGAGTATTAGTAGTGCTTTTCCATTTGCTAATAACACATTTATTCTACGAATACTAGCTATCTATGTTCCACCTCTTTAGGAAGAGTTATATGGGAATTAAATAATGATATCAAAGCATATGAGGTGATAGTGATAATTCTCCATAATTCTCCAAAAATTTCCTATCGCAACAAAATAGTAGTGACTTGTTACCCATTAAATAACATTTATGCAATGTAATTAAAAATGCAAGACTTTTCTTTACATGCAAATTTGGTTAGATGCTGGGTAGTAATAGAAGATAATCATTAAGATTGGTCTGAAATTTTTAAAAAATTATCAAATTTATTGGATCGTTGTAGTTAGGAAAAACACCACATTTTGAAGATCAAGCAGATTGCTTTAGCCGCCTGTATGAAATATTGGAGATCATTTATTAATCTAAACCCACTGTATTGTTTCAACACAACCATGTATTATTTTCATAATGATGTGATATGCCAGGAGTCATAGTTTATTTTGTTTAAATCTCTTCAACTCTATCTGCAAATATAGATATATTATGTCTATAGAAATATTTTCAATAAAAAGATAATATTTAGTTTTAAATTAGAGTGAACCATCAAAATTGTTCCTATTTCATACTCTGTTGTAAGACAGTGCAAATGTTTTAGTTCAGACAGAGAACTTTGCTTTATGATGCAAACCTCCTGCATCTCCACTCACTGCACTTTGGTACACGTTGTGGAGAAGCCTGAGGGTCTGAGATTCCTTTTAGGCAAGTGTACTCATGCCTGTATACAAAATCTTTGTTAGATTGTATGTATCAAATGTACTTCAAACATTACTGTGTGTTTAGTCCTAAGACTAGACTAGAGCTAGTCCATAGTAAAGTGCTCCAGAAAAGCATGCTCTGTGACTGCCAGGTACTCAGCACCAGCTACTCTGCTCTAGAGCTCCTCTCCTCTTCTGCTTTACTGCTAGCACTGTAGGCACGTACAGAATCAGCCTCAGTAATGGCCTCGTTTGGACAGTTTCTCCTGCTGAATCCACATATTTAGGAAGCCCATGTGAGAATTGATGAATATGGTGGAGTACATTCTAAAAGCTATGGAATTTTTCAGTGAAGACTTTAGATGTGATTAATACAAACAGAATATTGGAATTTGGAAAATGCTCAGAGGAGAATCAGGTTTTTGTATAATTGCCAAGTCAAGTAAAGCTTACCAGCAGTTCTTCCAGGCAGTTTGTGAAAGGTTTGGTTTGTGTAGGATGACCTGTAGTAGAATAGCTTAGGTAAGCCTCATTGACACTATACATACATTAGTGCAACAGTTTTCTAAGTCCATATCTGTATCCCCTAATCAGATATTTCAGAATTGGATTGTAATAGCAAATATGTAATGGAAATTGTTATAAGGAACTAATTTCTTTTTGCATAACTTGGTTTTCTATTAAATGATTCACTAAGAACACCTTTTTTTTTTTTTTTTTTAGGATGCACATTAGCTGAAAATATAGCTTGTACACCTGAAAGAGGAGATCCACTGCAATGGCTACGTGCTCTCAAACATTTGGAATCAGCATTGGAGCTTTGCAGGGCATCTGCAACAAAAAAAATGGATATGGAAGCTGAACTTCTTTTTCAGATAGGTAAATAAAATTCTACTCACACATTATGATTGCCTTTTAAAGACAGTTTATGTCTGTGGTCTATCTTAAATGGAAATGTTTTACAGCAAAAATAGAATAAACTTGATATTTGCCCTACTGTATAAGCGCTGCTCTCTCTTCTGTGTTTATATATGATGAGATATGCATACTGGTACATTATTCAACAAATTATTTCAAAACTACAATAGAACTTCTCCCACCTGTATGTTATGAGAGATCAAAGGGCATATCCAAGGAAGTTTAGAGCACGGTAGAGGGCTAATTAACTCTTTGGATCAGTCAGAACTTAACAAGATGAGAAGCTCCGAACGTATTTCTAAATTATTTTCTAACAAAGCTAACAAATTGCACAGTGTTTTCTTTTGCTTGGATTTTATTGTTATTAGAAGTCATTATGATTTGAAATTGTGATTGTTTTAGCTGCTGTATGAAATAACTTATTATGTAAGTTTTATGCATTACATTTAAAATAAAATGAAAAAAAAAAGTGCTTATCAAGAAAATAATAGATAATGCATTATGTACCTCAGCCTTCCTGGGGGGAAAAACAGTCTGGGTCTTACGGGAAAGAAAAAAAATCATATAAATGTGCTTTCTATATTTCTTATGTTTCTTAGGTAAAGTTGAGCGCCAGATAACTGAAGCAGGTCATAACAAGTCACGACTAGCTGTTGAGAACCTCTCAGAAGCTATAAAAATGAGCCAGCAGCATGATCAAAACTTTGAGTAAGAGCAGTCGTCTAACTTAAATCATATTTGAATATACATTTTTCACTTTTTCTCTGAGATTTGATATGAGACTTCTATTATGAAACATTTTCTGTAGTTTTGGAGATTTTTCTTCTACAACACTATAGAAGATGCTCTCTTCTGTAAAATAAATGTTGAGAAGATTTAAATATATTTTTGATATTTAAATATATTGTTCAGTAAATATAAATGTATTGTTCAGACAAAGTAACAATTTTCAGTTTTATATTCAAATTTATACCCTCTCTGTCAACATCAGGAACACATCAATTAATTAAACCCAGTTTTTAGTCATACTTTAGAAGATGAGTTGTGGCCTTCCAGATAATAGAAAGCCAGGCTGAAAAGGTTAGCAGACAGAAACAGGCAGAAGAACACAGGCAGAGGAAGACAGGAAATGTCTTTGTAACAGATGTCAGGAGAATGACTTTGGCATTACTTCTCAGCAAAGGAAGGGCCCAAAGAACTGCACCAAACCAGCCAATAAATTCTGCCAATCAACTCTGATATGCTAGACATTAGACCTTAGGGTTTTGTCAGGGTTCATTGTGATCTCTCAGATTCACAAGATATCACACTGTGTGAAACAAACTTTATTTTTACAAGCTCATTAAGTAAATACAAACAAACAAGTAAACAAGCAGTTAATCCTTTTGCTGTAGACTAACCAAAATTGTTAATTCTCTAGTTAATTTTCGAGTTCACTTATTAACTTGATAATTTAATATTGTGCACATATTGTTTATAATAATAATAATATTATAATAATACTGTGCACCTTGTTTCCTCAATGACAATGAGTGCTCATCCTTCCCCCTCCATCATGATGTGGGCATCCCAGGTATTGCACTGGGAAGCACAAGAGTTCAACAGTATAGCTGGAATTTATTGCAACATCTGAACAGCAGCTCTGCACTATATGGCTCTGTGGAAGAATGACTGCATGAACAAATTGTTGCTAGGACTAGGATAGCCACTTCCTGGGAGAGAACTGGAGAATTCTACTCAGCCAGGAAGAAGATGTTGTTGAAGTTCTTCAGATACACAGAATTTGACTTGGTTTATAAGACTGCTGGCACAAATGATCCAAAGGAGAAGGAAGCATAGGAGGAGAACAGAAATTGATGAGAACAGTCCATCTGAAGACGTGGAGCTTCTGGTGCAGAACTCCAAACTGAGAAAGTAGTTGTCTTCATCAGTTCCTCAAATAAAAACAATGAGGAAATGAAGGACTATTCTGGTCACCTGGTGTATTCTTACTGATTATTGGAAGAGAGAAGAACTTTGTCAAGTTTTAATTGAAGACCTGCATGGAGTTTCAACCATCTTTGTTTCAGGAAAGCAGACAATGGATATATGTTTTAACATGAAGAATGGCAGAGGAATCTATAGAGATCCTCTACTGAAAAGATAGGTTTGCTTGGCAAAACTAAAATTTGTTTACTGAATGTTTGCCATTGGTTTACTGAATATTTGCTGCATATAATGCAAATTATATTTGGCATAGTCATAAATCACTGTGGTATTAAGCATACCATAAGGATATTTAAACACACTAAGACTTAAAAAACAGGATCACATGGCTTTCTGAAAGATGATACAGCTTACATAGATTACACGGGCTGAAAGAAAGATCTATTGGGTGAGGCTGTTTGGCTTGTCTTATACAAAAATCCGACTATAGCGTCATAAAGCTTATTCTAATAGTAAGATTTGTTATCTGTGTGCTGTTTCTTACAGGTTAATAAGGAGATCCTACCTTGAAATAGCACTATTATATATACACTTTGCCAAAAATAAAGAGTATGGATCACAGACAGATAAGATGGAGCCTTCCAAAACACAGGTATGTTTTGTATCTTATGGGTAGTAGCATCTTAAAAGCAGGAAACTTATTCCTATTAGAATAAGCACCTTGCCATGCTATAACTTACTGTGACTTATAAATCATACTGGTAATGAAAGTGCTACTAGAGATCATACAGGGAGATCATATGGTACAGTGGTAGAATTTTATTGTATTTGATATGATTTCTCATGTTTATTGCTTTGAACAATATCTATAGTAATATTTAAAATATTTTCCTATGTAAAACAGGAAAAAAGCTGGAATGTTTACAGTTTTTTGCTTTATTACATGATAATTTGCACTTTGCAAAGAAAATACAACATTTAGCTTAAGACTTAAATGGTAATATTTGTGTTTTACCAGATTTCAATTTTTCAGTATTAGCAAGAAGCATGAATGAACATAACGTGTAACATAACAAAAAAAGAAGTATTTAAGATTTTTAAAAATGGAAAGTAAATAAAAAAAAATGTTTATAAGCAGCTCAAGAAAATTCTAAAGTAGGGGCCAATCAGTATGCTGTGGGTCTATTTTATTATCGTTTTATCAATTAATCCATAGGTTTACAAGATTTGTGCTGATTTTTACATCTTTTATTGTATTTTAAAATAATTCTGTAATTTTGAGAGTTGTGCTATCATCAAAATATATTTTGCCATTAGAGTAATATATATAAATTTAGTATTTATAATACTAAATATGAACTGCTGTAAAATTTTAGATGTCTTCTGAAGAACTGTTTTCTCCTGATAAAGCACTGATATCATCAGAAGCCTGTAAAGCAAAGGCCTGGATTGCAATAAGGGCAGCCACACAGGTTGGTACAGTATTTTGAATTGATGATTTTTTTGTTTTGTTATATTATGCAATTGCATCACAGTACATGAAAGATGTGAGTTAAGGTTCCCTGGGATTTCTGCCATAGGTCTCATTTGAAGACATTAAAATGCACACTGACTGGCTAGTGCATTTAATCCCTCTTGGATAGATCTGACTCTGCTTCTACTTTGGTTCAATGCAAATATAGCAGCACACTGTCTTATATGTGTGCCTACTTATTTGGCATGTGGGTAGACAGCAGCAGCATCCAGGTGAGGATATTTGATTTGAAATCACTTGTGCAGTAATTAAATTGTCAGCAGTAATGATTTATTTAACAGTGGTATGTACCATCTGTCAGAAAAAACTATATGAGTATTGCACTGAACTAGTACTGAATAAAATAAATATTTTCAGGTCAGTGAAGCTGTGCTTGCTTCTCAGCTAATAATTGGAAGAAAGAGCATTAAAGAACACAATGTGAGGGATACAGTGCAACGGAAAATCCCTGAGTTTGCTTCCATGGATCTTCTTGCTTCATACAGAGATTTCCTATCTGGTATTCCTAAGCACATTAGAACATTAAATAAGTAATAAACTATAAATGCCATGTCATCTAGTAATACATTTAATATTTAATTTTCCTTTATGAAAAACAATTTGTCAAACTTGCAAAGTAAAACCAAAATCCTCTTGTCTTATATAGCTGTACAAAACATGAGTGTGTTATGTAACATACCCCATGGGTCTTTAAATATCAGTCTGTGCGCGTGGTAAATGGGTTGAGGAAAATTGCATTGTGTGCATGCTGTGGTTCAGAATGACAGCAAGTGAGAAAGAGATTTCCACTGTCTTTTTCGTAGAACTTTTGCCTAATGACTTCCAACTTCTGCACTTATTTTACAGCTGATGGAGTTGATGAAATGGAAGTTTTTGTTGAAAAATACTTTCAGTAAAATGTAGAGTTGTGGGATAACAGTGTCCAGGCATTGTGTATACACTAATGCAAAATATGTCTATTTTTAAACTAGGAAACACTAATTCGGTGATAGAATTTTAATTCAATTGCTTATTTTCAGCTATCCCAAGTGACTGACAAAGACTGAATCGCTCTGCCTGATAGTTGTTGGTGGAGCAATGTCTGCTTACTGCGTGGTGTTCAGGCAGACCTAAGTGCTTTGATTGGCTTATGAAAACAACTACTGCATGCTAAGACCTCCAATCCATCTGATTGTCTTGCACCAGCCCCATTTGCTTAGAATTAGAGATCATTTCTTTCTTTAAGTAAAGGCTGCAGGTGTTTCTCCTGATATTTCTGTTATGCAATGCAAAGAAGAATAGAAAATATAAAGAGGCAATAGCAAGCCAAAACATACAATGGTGAATTGAAATGGAAATGATCAACACAGCACGCTAAAGATTTTGTGTAAAGCCATTACTGAAACACATCATTTAAGTTTCATTTGTAGACAATGTGAACATTTTAAGTAAATTCTCTTTTTACAGTTGACAATGAAATATCAAGAATAATGGAGATATTCATATTTTATAGAAGCACACATAATTATTTTCTCTTAAGCTTACTATTAAGAATTACTGTAAGATGACTGTTCAATTTGGAGTGAGCAACAGAGCAGAGGAATTGTGTTGACTTTCAAGGAAGGAATACACTAAGATCATGGAAGTTTTAGTGAATTAATTAGTGATATAGTGGTAACTGTACTGTTGTACTTTTAAGCATAAGCATAACTTTCAGGGGATAAGCATAACTTTCAGGTAACACCTCAAAAATACTTTTTAAGTCTGTGGTCAAGAACACATTTCATTCATATTGTGCATAATATTTAAAAGGCACTGGATCAAACCAATAGTAAACATTTTACTGTTGCAACTATGATTAGGGATTCCTAATATTTTTTCCATTTAATAAATATGTGTTATGAAACACTGTATAGAAATAATGGCTTTATATTTAAATTCAAGAGTGGTTTGGTATATTGCCAAAATACTACCTGCCCCTAAGCCCCTTCAGTAAGCTGCTGTACAGTATGTGAAATAAACTGGAAGAACCTCTGGCTCTAAACAGAGGATTCATTTAAGTTTTGTAGGTCCAGTGCAAAGCAGAGTTACATGATGCCAAAGGGAGAATAGGAAGCATTTTTTGAAACCATTTTTTTTTTTTTTCCGAGGGAGAATATTTACCTCGATCTTCTTCTTATATATAGTCTTTTCCCTTTACTGTCTTGTTGGTGAAAAGTAGGGAGTGGCTATATATGAACTTATTGGCTACCAGTCACCATCTGGTTTCATGGGAAATACTGGGAGAGGGCACTGCAATTTACTTCTACACTTTGCATGTCTCAGAGAGAGAAAAAAAAACAAAAATAAAGACAAAACCATGCTCTTTCTAGCTTCGATGGGTGAGGCAGAATTTTGACCATGATTTGAGAAATATTTCTTTTAAAGTGTGCAACTAATGCTTAAGCAGAATGGGAAAGGGCTTTGTGGTATTTAATAAAACATTTTTGGGTTAAAAAATTGCAGTTTTAGTTACAGATAGTCAGTTCCAACACAATGTAGAAATATCTTTTGAATTATAACCATTCATTTGGTATTTGTTTTTGAACTACTGTTGTATTTGCAGATAGATGCAACATTGTCTTTAAAAGTGCCACAGCAGCTAAAGACAAACGCTCCGTACAAAACAAGCCGGACCAAACTGAAGAACCAGCATGGCTTGCCAATGAAGCCTGCCAGAAGAAACAGACCATAACATGGGTTCACTTAATTCGCTACCACATTTATTTAAAAAGACTTTACAACACAAACTCTCTACTTGGTATGACTTTTTTTTTGTTTTCCTCTACAAAACCAATGCAATTCTGCTACTGTTCCTAGAAGTTTAAAAGAGTTGAACCCAGAATCTGGAATAATGTCATTCTGACTTCCTCTAAAATGTGTTAATGGGAAGAAACTTCACTGAAATAAAAATAATTTTGTTAGTTTTCAAGTACTGTAAAGGAACACATCATTATCTTTCCCACAATTATTCATAAGCTTTAATGACACTGCAAAAAACATGTGTCAAAACAGAATTCCTATCTTTATTTCTGTAGTCTTTCTTCATGCATAAACTAAATGTATTTTTAATTCCAGATACCTCTGTTAAGTCACCTCAGAAATAAATCTACTCAGTTTGGGAGCCTGTTTGTGAGGAGAAGCATTGACTGTCAGTGGAAAGGCTGGGTATTATTTAAATGAGTTTTGACTAAAGCCCCAGCTATTTTGTTCCTTTATTTCGCTGCACATTAAAATGGTAGAGGATGGTGAGTAAGGATCCATTTCACAGTCCTAATACTGTGCATCCACCTTTGAAGGCCAGCAGTTGGGTATACAGACGATGACCTGACAGTTGAGACTTGAAACTGTCCATTTGGGAAATTGCTCTAGGCTTTAGGAGTAGCCTTTAGCAACCAGAGGGAAGCATAAAAAAAAACATTTCAGAAAGGCTTGCTTTTCTTTTTTTTTCCCTAAAATGACAAATGAAAAGAAAGGATTCTGCTTTGCCACAGAACTATACAGACAATAAGGTATCTACAATTAGGTGTCAAAATTTTTTTAGGTGCCGCAGCTGCAGTTACAGTTGACAGAACCTAGACAGTGCAGCTGTGTAAATTAGGGTAAGCTGAACAGCTCTCAGAGCCTCTTTGGGCTGAACTGACTAAATGTGGTACCTTAACATCTGGTGACCATACTGGTGCTTACATCGAGAAAGCGGAATTTAAGTCAATTAACCTCAAATCTACTGATCTGATTTTACACTGCTTTTGTAATGTCAATATGGAGCTTTTTTTATTATCTGGTCTCCAATGAAAAATTATGAAACAAAAAACACACTCTCATAATAATTGGACCATCAGTGTAATTGTTGGAAATACATTTATTTGCTCTTGAATCAAATGACATATTTTCTCATATATTTTTAACTTCACAAATATCAAGTGGCTGTGGAAAGTGTACTTCCAAGTGGAGGATGACAATGAATAAAAATAATCATCTCTTTCAAAACTTCCCTTAAATCAGGAACTCCATCATCTTCTAGAAGAGACGGACACTTTAGTTCTGTTTTTGACACAGCGATTGTTCTACGCATAGCAGAAATGCACACCTTCCTTAAAAAACATTTAGTGGAATATTCATCGTGTTGCCTTGAGGATTGCCCAAATGAGCTATGCTGGGTAGACATGCCAGCTCGTATTCCAAGTAGTCCTTCAAAGGTATTTATTATTATTATTTATTTGTTATTCCTATTTTTAATGATGTTTTGAAAATATGTATTAGACTTGCTTGTCATAGAATCATCGAATCATTATGGTTGGAAAAGGCCTTCAAGATCATCGAGTCCAACAGTAAGTCCTTCACCACCCCGCCTGCTAAACCATGTCCTTAAATGTCTCATCTACATGTGTCTTGAGCATTGCCAGGGACGGTGACTCTACCACTTCCCTGGAGAGCCTGTTCCAATGCTTGACTGCTCTTTCCATGTAGTCCTGCTTGCATTCAACTTCCTGCTCTGTCCAATAGTAATATTTCTGGGAGCACTGTGGAAAAATAAAATTCATTATGCACAAGACTAGTACAAAAATATAGTCTTGTGCTAACAGTGAAGGAGCTCCTGAGTGCTGGCAAATTTGTATTATTCTTTCCTGCATAAATTATTTCTTACTGGTGCCCATTTTATTTAGAACCTAAAACATTAAATGGAATGATATTTAAGACTTCATTAGGAGCTAAATAAGCTTGCCATGTTATCTGGTAAGACTGATACTTTTAATATTTTAGACCTCCATGTTTCATATCAAATATGTTCTGTTTTATTTGTACTTTTTTGCCTCTATATTATTAATTTGTTCTCTATATTATTTATTTGGTCTATAATAAATAATGCTCTGAAAACTGTTTTTCCAAAAAAAAAATTATGTTTTCTACATTTTCTAAATCTGTGGACTCCAAAATTTTCATGGATATTCAGCTGCTTAAAAAAATATGAATCTGAAATGTAAGTAGCTCATACAGTAGACTATACTACTGCGGGGAAGCTTGAACTGGAACTTTGGAGTCTGTGCTGACCGTAGCATATGTATTTAATATCGGCTTTTAAAGATCCTTGAAGATTCAATATAAGCATAGTGTTTTTTTTTTCTCTCAGTTTGCCCATCCTACTTTTCACATTAATAATTATCTTACTTAACACTAAAAAAAAAAAAAAAGACTATTCTTTATGGTTTCTTTTTTACCTGCTGTGTTCAGTGTTAGATGAGGAAAGGGGAGCCTTGAGAGGTGAGGATTTGTTATCTTATCAAACTGAATTAAGCTACTTTTGTGAAAGTAGCTCTTCTGGAGTTGGTGAACTTTCTGCAATGTTGGACAGCATATCATTACTCATTTCCCAACAAAAAGCTGACTGTGGCACTGAATAAATTGTAAATATATGGTATCTGACATTTATAATAGCCATCGTATATCAAAAAATATTTTACTCTGTCTGCACTTCTTTTGACATAATTAGTATTACACTGTCCTCGAATAATAAGCTTCAGAGCTCACTGTCATGTTCGTGACAGGTGCAGGCTGCATAATCATGTGTTAGCTTCACTGTTGTAGACAGCTAACAAGCAGAAAGCTCTTACTTTTCTTATCAATTCTCAGCTTCATTGATTTTTATCACAATATTTTTAGAAGCTTCAACTATTCAGTAGACTGTAAAAGTTATTTTAAAAACGTTACTGTACGTTGATACTGGGTTTTTTTAGTACATTTTTTGCAAGGGTTAATTTTACCTGCAAGATCATTTCACATCTTTGTAAATCTTTTTTTGAATTTTGAATTATTTTTAAGCTCTACTGAACAAATAATCCAAACAAATTGCATTAAAATTAAGAAAGCTCTAATTAAAATTGTGCCTTGTTTTATTTTTTCATAGTTGTATTTTATTCCACATTATGATAGTATGCAGGATGGATGTACTTAAATAAGACATTAGTTTTCTACAGTAGTTTACAAGATTTTGAGAAAGTTGAATAGATAAATATATATGTATGTAATACAGTAACCCTCCAATTTGAAAAGAGAAGTTCTAATATTCTTCAACAAAAAAGATTCAGTAACAAAAATAACAAAATGGAAAAAATAAATGATGCAGTTCCATGAAAAGCAAAATTTACCACACATGATTTAGAAGAAATATGTAGCATAAAATGCATTTCAGAGAATCCTAAATAAGGGGCATGGCATAGATTATATTGTTCCCATGTCTGTATATGCATTTTATCCTCGTTTTTTTGACTCTGCCTGTTAGCGGGACTGTGGGTGATGTCACCTCTATTGCCACAGCTGAAGTCCAAGAGCCTGTATGCAGAGGAACGTATATATGGTGATTCAGTGTTTAGGGTCTGTATGGCATAGACCATCGCTAGTTAATCATCCCACGACATATGCCAGGTACGTCCATGTGCCCAAACAGATGACTTCAGCACTGCTGTCCCTTGCCTTCATTCCATTATATTTCCATGTGGGATGGGAACCGTTTTTAAATACGGTTACATTAGTGGAAGTTCCATTTTCTTCTCACCTATATCAATCATGACCTGCATTTTCTGAAAATACATTTGGTAAAATCCTCAAGGCGTTTTTGTTTATGGACACTAAAAAAATGAAGAAAAAGTTTTCCATGTTGACATTTTGGGATCAATGATCACTGCATATAGCCTTGGTGTTCCTCCAAACATTACTATTTGGCCTCCAAAAACCTTTGCTGATCTGCAAAATGCTTTTACAAAGTAGTAATGGCATACCTCTATTCAGCTATATAAATGTTTTTACATTTTGCATTTTTTGAAAGGAGAAATATTCATGAGTGAGAGTTGGTTAACAGTACTCTTCTGATTGCTCCCCTGGTTCATGACAACAAAACATTCACAATTTGATGAATGGCCTGTTACTGTTGCATGTATAGTTTAGTAAATATGATGAATCTTCACAAAGTAAGAGACTGAGTTTTACCTTGGTAAAACCTTGCAGTTGTACAGCTAATGAGAAAGCAAATAGGTAAACATATAAATCAAAGATTATTATAACATTCAAGTTATTTTAAGTATTTTAATTGTCAGTATGCGTGGAAGTTAAATTACTGTTTCAGCACAATGCTTCATATGATCAGAGTGTTAAATAATATCCTTTAGGAAAAAGGGTAAAACTATGAGGAAGACAAATCAAATATAACCCAATTATTGCTATTGTGGATATGTCTGCAGGTTGGATGAGAGATTTTAAGGCATTTGCATTATCTTCAGAAGCATCACATTATGTGAAGTTTGTTGCTTAATTTCAGTTGGTAAAATGGACATCTTTTAAAGGAAGCATATTTTTATGCAGGAGTAAATCGTACTGATTCTAATAGACAAGGGATTATTATGAACAAGTGCATGCTACACAAGGAAAAAAAAGCTTAAAAATATAACATTTTCTTTTGTGTTTCAGATGTCTTATGAAAGTACTGGAATTTCACCAAAGTTGTCACGTGTGAGAATAACTAGTTCTATTCCTGTCATCACCGAGACAGACAGTCAGACAGAGAGTAGGGTAGCAAATGCTTCAAATAAGCAGCTTAGCATCCAATGGTACATTCCTTCTCTGGCAAAGCCATCTGATGATACACAAGCTAAGGTACAACTAATCAAAGCCATTCCTTACGTACTGGGACAAATTAAGCATCATTAAGTATCCATTCTTGAAAGCAACTGATATATTAGTAATGCCATGTTCTTGACATCCTCCAGATAGTCAAAATATTCATCTAGTTCATCTTCATGTGCTCTTATTGCTTCATTAGACTGGTGAATTACATGCACTCCATGGATTTAAACACGGTATTTAAACACGTGCACAGGGTCATAACGGAAGTGTAAATAATAGTATATCCCCTTTTGCAAATTCAGTAAAAGCCCACTTGAAGGTAGAACTCTGGAGATGAATGTGAGTGGGACTGAATGACCAGGATTAGGACATAACTGGATATCTGATGGTGACTGTATGGGCTAATAACTCATTTTAAAACCCATATAAATTATATGGATAACTCAATTTGTTGTAATACCTATTGAAACTTAGTATAGTACAAATTCATAGGAGACCCCACTCTCCTCTTCTGAAAACTGGTTACTACAGCAGTACACTCAATGTGATTTATAACCTGGTATCACTCAAACACCCCAGGTCTATGGTAGCATATTACATTATAGCTTACACATTCCATCTCTTTTCAGGTATTGCTGCTTTATGCTTATAATACAAAGCCTGTCAAGATTAGCAACATGAAGATTTTTAGTTCAGTGTCTGTATTTTCAGGCCACTTGTGGATCCCGTTGGATAGGTAAGTAATCACTGACATTGTCCTGTTATTTCATGCTGTATTAATGATTAGTCAAACTTTTAGGATGAGAGAAAATACATAACAAAGAGCTGTAAGTCTTGAAAGCATTCATTTTATCACTTCAGAGGTAGGGTTTTCACTGTGAAAACTGTAACAGTTGTTGTACACAGCATTAACCACTGAAGCATATGCCTTTTCAGTGCATCAGTATTTTGTTTCTTGAAGAATTGATTAACACATGCTAGTTATATTATGCTGGCATAGCAATATAAGAAAAAGATGGTAAATCTAAGAAGCAGTCACAGCAGTTATTATCATTCTGTCTCTGGTTCAGCTGCTTCTCTATGGAGCCTGCAAGATTCTTTTCAGTTATCGCCCCAGACTCAACTCTTCTTTCTACATCTTGTGTTCACCGCTGAAGGCATCTCCCAGCCTGCAGAGAATTCTAGCTCCAGAATTCTTACTTCAGGAGGAACACACCAAGAAGAACTGCAGGCCCAGTTACAGCTTTCAGCCTTGAGACATACATAAAATACTGCTGCTTACCATTTTTTAATTCAAAAAGCTCAAGCATTTTATATTTTCAGTTTTTTTAATGGAAAACTTTGTGTGTGTAATTTGTGTGTAAAATTATGCAGTCAAACTTGAAAGAAAATCTAGCAGTTAGACAATAGGTAATAGAAGGTCAGTGTTAATACAACTTGGAAACAACAAATACTCTTCTTTTATAACAGCAATAACAAACAATGTTGTCTTCTTTCAGAATTATTTCTTTACAGGAAGAATTATCTAATCTGAAGCAGCAAGTTGAAATTCTGAGGCAAAGCTCTAAAAGTTTGTCTTCAGTCTCAGAAACTGCAAGCTTTCCTGAACAAAGTGAAGCCATAAAAATAATTCCTTCCACAAGAACCAAAATGAATGTAGCAAAGGTGCATCTTGATGAAAAAACAGAAGTAAGTGAAAACAGTTGTGCCCTTAAATATTTCTGATAGTCTTCTATTTAAGATGTCTATTTGGGGAAATGAATTACAGGTAACTTGGCAGATTTAGGCCATGCGCTTTCAATCAATGTTGAAATATTTTCACTTTTCATTTAAGATCTAATTATTCTTTCCCTATTTTTTGGTACTTTACAAAAATATCAAGCATGTACATCCCCTTGCAAGCAAAAAGCACATTTTCAGGTACATAAACTTTAAAATGAATGCCTCATTTACAGCAATCCATACCCGAGAATACTTGGCAGTTTTAAATTGGCATGGCACCAAATCAGGCCTAGACTGCTTCTTAAAAAACAGTTATAAATCTTCAGTGCAAAATGGGCAGTGATGGTTTTTGTAATAAGAAACTTCTAATAACATTATTCAGAAAAAGTAAAAGTGGCAGTGAATTTATTTTCATTTTCTCTAGGCCATCTTCCTCTGTTCGTTTTATTAGTAAGACTGCATATGGTCCGCAACCAAATAACTCTCTCTCCCTCTCCCCATTACACACAAAAGAGGTAATTTCAGAATTTGCCATGTGGTCTCTTTGAGATAATGTCAGTGGAATAGAACGTTGCCACAGCGTAACTGCTGCTTGATAAATGCCAAGGCAAAATAGACGTTTATTTTCAAAGTGGGAGACATTTATCATGTGACAGGATTCTCTTTATATCTATTATATGAAATGATTAATGATGCAGAGGCTGTCATTTTGCCTGGATGGATGCAGTGAAACAGTAACAATTGCTCACTGTGCCATTATTGAGAAGCTGCATTCTGACCGTCGTGGAGAACAAATGATGTTTTGGCCCATCATAGCATACAGCGATTGCAGGAGGGTAGCTAGAGATGTCCTTTAGTGAGTATTCCTGATTACCTGGAGGTTTCTGCTCATTAATGTATGTCAGCAATTACAAAACCAATGTTTAGAATGCGAAGATTAACACTGCAGGTGTTATACATGTATAAATATCATCTTGTTGAGCTCTTCGTTTATCATGTCTTCAATAAATATGTAGAAAAAGAAATGTGCTCGTTGGAGTTAATTCCTGTCCCAGGTCAATTTTACTTCAGTAAAAACTGCAAGGTTTGGGCACGTGAGCTCATATAGCAAAGCCAGATATTTGTGTTGCAAAATTTATGTGCATAAACTCTGTTTTATGCTAAGGGTTAATTCAGCCAAGATAACCCAATACTTGAATGTTCTGAATAGTTTTATAAAGCCAAACTATCCGATACTTTATCAGAGAAGATTAATGATACAGCATTGTTTTTCTTGTTTTATACCTTTAGGAAATGGCTAAAAGGTGTTTGCCTGAAGTACAGGCACTGCTCTCTGTTGTTCCAGCTCTGTCATCACCATTAACTGAGGTAGGCTGTTCTCATTAAGAGTAGAAATCTGTTTGCTTATATAAAATACTTGCTCAGTCAAACTGCTATATGGATTAAACCACTAAGTATCTTTCATTTATTTTTCTCATATACTTGTTGGACTTGTATTTTACTTGTAAAATACAAATGCATGTGATTACAAACCACGCACATCTACTCTGTTAGAGTCACATTCTTAAACATACAAAAGCATATTAAAAGGTGAATCACATTCACAATGGATTTATCTGATTTATCCACCATTTTCTGGTTATTGTTTGTGCAGACTCCACTGAACGTCTTACACTCCAATTGCACTGTAATTGCCAAACGCAAATTAAATCTATCTCTGTGTTTTTAAGTTATTCAGACTTTTCTTTTCTTTTTCCTGGTCTTTCTCTGCCTTGACCATGATGTATCCTCAGAGACAGCTTGCTACTTTTTTGTCCATGCTGTTGTATTCCTGTTCCTGAGCAGACCGTGGGAGCTGCTCCACAGCACTGCTCAGTGTGCTCAGCCAATCCACAGGGACCAGGACAGACCAGAGCTGCTGCAGCTCTGGTTCAGTTAAGAAATGTCAAGGAAAAGTTTAGACTCCACCATAACATATGAACCTCCTCCTAATATTCAAATATATTTCCTATAATTCCTATAATTATAAAGGGATAAGGCATCCAGTGTGCCCCTCTTTGCAGTCTGTTTACTCTTCAACACCAGAAGAGAATCCTGAGTTTTACCTGTGGACAGTTTGTCTAGTGGCCTATTAGAAAAGAGACAATCTAGAACTGTCTCCTATGTATCCTATGGAGGAGTACCTAGGAGTTCCCTACTTGCCTTCCATTCATAGTGCACTGCTTTCATTCCCCCTTCCCATCCTGAAGGTCTCTCCTAAATGACTCGCAAACCTTCACTTCACCCAATCCAAGTTCATCACTCCATCAAAATATCGACATGTTTTTTTCACTGAAGCTATACTTCCTGTGATCTTATTGAAATATATGCAGTGTATACATACCACAGATGCCTAGGGAAAGGTACAGCTGAACTTCCTTAGAATCACCTGGACCCTCCCAGACCTATTTTAAATTCTCATGAACCTTCTATTTTCTTTGTCCACTTCTCCAATTGTGAATCCAATATGGGAAGAAGCAGACTTAGCAGTCTCTGGTCTTATGAGACTTACCTCAGTAAGAAAACTCTGTTAACTGCTCTGTTTTATGCCTTCTTCATGCCAAAACAAGCTAAAATGTTGCAGCAGGTGGAACAATCGACTTTTCATTATTTCAGTGAAATTTAGTAGAGACCAAATGCTATTAGGTGTGGGAGATTTGATTGAGCAAGTGAAGCCTTATTCTTCAACATGCTGAGTATCTTCGTATTTCTCTGAAGCTCATACAAGGTGTAGTGTGCTCAGCACTTATTTTTGTACATAATGTTTCTAAGCTGTATTTCCAAAATTTCGAATAAACCTAAGTGTATTACAGTCTTACTGGTAGAGGTGGAAAGCACAGTGGGACATTCTGCCTTAGCTAGTACATACCCTTTGTACTCTGCTGCAAAAGGCAGGAAAATACAGTGCTATAAACTTTGGGTCTGTGTAGTTTTACATCCACACCATATGCTTTTTGTTCCTGGTCTGGTTTGAAATTATTTGGGCAAAGTTCTAATTTGAGAGATTTCTTTTTTCTCATTCTCTAAACTGCCACATTTTAACTGCTATCATGTCTCCGGTGTTTCTTTTTGATTTTTTTTTTTTTTTTCTGTTCATATGTCTTGCAGTACTTAGGCTTCAGCACTGAAAAATGCATTTTCATTGAATTATTTATTTCAAGTTATTTGGCTGTTTTAAGAATAAAAAATGATCAGCCAGCTTGTTTTAGAGTTTTATATTTAATGCATAGCTATGTTCTTGAGGGTCATAATGAGACACAGTACTTAGGAATTTAATTTTTAAGTGATAAAAGTATATTTCTGAATAAAATAATTACATTCAAAATTAACCTCTCTAGATAGCCCTGTTCCAGTGCTCCACTTCTTACACAATTATTTCTTGTTAATACCTCAATAATTTTTGTTGCACGTTCAGCTAATTCTTCTCCTTGTCCGATGCACATAGAAAACAATTTATTATTGCCCTCTGGTTCACCTTTTATAGCTGGCTCTGATCTTCCAATCTATTATCCTAAGAAAAGCTTTCCAAGTTTCTGATCATCCTCCCTGTTCTCTTTTGTTATCTTCATTTTACCTGCAGATGACCAAAAGAAACTTTGTGAGTAGGATTCTTCATGGAAATTTCCTCCCCCTAATCCTAGTCTACTGGTTTAGTGCAAGAGATTTCATTATCCACAATCTTAAATTGAGGCAACTGAGTATTTGTTTTAAACTGCGTATTTGATTTAAATTGACTACTTATTCTTTAGGCAAAGTTCAGAACGCTGGTTTGAAATAACAGTACATTCATATAGAGATAGTTCTATATTATATACATGTACTTTTTGGTACTTAGAAGCATAATAAAGTTATTCATTTGGTATTTTTTCCTTGTTTTCCCAGATCCCATTCGATATTACTTTGCAATCAATAGCAGATTTGGAAAGCATGTTTGATCCTGCTAATGGATGTGTAATAACTGAAGAAAGTCTATTCACTTGGATCACATCTCTGCTCCAGTAATTTCGGGTTTTGCAATAACTCCATCATTTGCTTAATACCATAGATTTAGGCTTAAGTTCTGGGGTGGTGAAACAATAGGAAGTTTGCCACTGACTCCATTAATCACAGCAGGATTTGGTTGCTAATGTGTTTTATCATTTTCATATTTTTTTCAAACTGTCTAAAAATAAAAACTAAAATATAAATTTAGCAGTTAAATGTATTAACAATACTTTCTTAATACAAATATTCTAAAAATTGATTTAATCAAATATAAGAAAGTGAGTCTGTATTTTGTTGGGAGTTATCTAGCTCTTCAAAAGTCTCTTACTAATTAGAGAATGTGACCAAGGTTGTGTCCTCTTAGTATTCAATTAAAAGAAACTTTTTTTTTCCATAAAGCTGCATTCCCATCAGCAAATTTTTAATTGCTTTTGCAATTACCAAAGCATGTTTCCATTTTTGAAACTGAGAGGAAAAAAATACCTAAAAACCATCACTGTTTTTCTTCTTTTATATTTTTTTTTCCTATGTGGAAACTAGCATTTCAAATTTTTCTCAAAGTAATTGATGGGGAAGGTATTTTCATGTGGCATTTTTTTTTGAAAAGAATACTCTTACACACTTATACTCTTGGAACATCAGGTGAAAATGGAAGCTAAGTTTTATTACAGGCAAGGATTTTCCTTAGCATTGCTACTCTGGACCTTGTTATAACTCCTATGTTCATGCTTAAAAGCAGAAAATTATATGAATTGCTGTATATATGCATTTAAAATACCTTAAGCTTTCCACAGCATTTTTGTTGAAAACAAAATATTATCCTATCACTTCCTTTAATATTGCAGTAATGTAATAATGTTGAAATGTTGACCTCACTGTATCCATAGCAGTAGGTTTTTCTCTCATAAACACAGAATTAAGTATTGAATGCAGGCTGCAGTAGAAAACATTGGAGAAAACATTTTTTTTAGCATATAATTAAACTATCTGGTTAAGATCTGCTTGTGAGGATGAAAGCTCATATTTAAACATCTCTTCAGTAACTGCATAGAATAAAGTATAAAGCTAATTAATTGCAAAGTAAATTGCTTCTTGTTTTATATAGTACAGCAGTTTGGGTATTTTTTTTAACTGGTGAATGGAGATTAAAGCTTACAATATGTTAGACTAGAATAAATTTGTGTCAGCACCATGCTCAATTAAATTTCTACAGAATACTCTTCTGCTTTCCTGTCTCCAGAAGCATAAAGGAAGACAGAAAGTGCATCTCGTTTTATCTCACAGTCTGAAGTGTGTAAGAGGGCCCTCCTGCTGTATGATCTACTCTGCTATGTGCCTTTTCTAACCCTGCAGAGGGCTAATTACCACCTCGACATCTTGAAAAGTTGGCATAGTTAGGAAGTCTTTGCAAATTTTAACTATTTCTCCATTCTGCATCTCTACAAAGGCAATTAGAATATTTATTAATCTGATAAGTGGTGGGACCTGGCAAAGGGAGAGCGTACTGTAGGGATAAATTAAAAGGATTCTGAAAGGAATGGTATTTTATCTTGACAAGACAGGTAACTAAAGAGTAGTAAAATCTGCACTACTGCCTTGAGTATTGACCACAGATTATATAAAGTAAGTGAACAAGTTAACAGGTTATGATCCTGTAATTAATAACTAATAATTAATTAATAATTAATAGTGAAGGGAGACTCAAATTGAACAGGGAGCTTAATCTTGACAATGCTGAATGAATTCAAATGAATTTCATTTTTCAAATATTATTTTGATGTAGTTTTCAGTTACACCACTGCCTAAATATAAATTGTATATTGAAAACATATATAGGATTTCTCTCATATCTGCAGATACTGAACTACTTGAAAAATATTTCTGGTTAAATTAATTTTATGATGTGGAAATGAATGATTTCACACAAACTTACTCAGTTTTATGTAACCAGTTTTTCAATTCCACTTCTACTCCAAGTCATTCTGAGATTTTCTTTGGCATGAGGACTTATCCGCTCTTTTGGGATAACGACAATCCCTAGCAATTAGCCTCAGTCTCTTCATGCAAAAATAAGAGTAATCAGTAATCCCTTCATCTGTAGGTACTGTGAAGTTTCTGCATCAGCATCTCAACAATGTTTTTGAACGATGGAGTGAAAGATGTAAGCTGTTACTGAGACATAATGTAAAAGGGATAGTCATTTGGTTTAATAACATTTTCAGTTAAATCCAAGAAAAAAAGGATTTTTTGAAAAATAATTATGGAAGTAGAATTAATTGTAGGATTTACAGGCTAATATGCTAAACTAATTAGGCCAGCAAAGAGATCCATTTATGTTTGCGAAAGATTCTCTTTGAGTTAAAGATACTGAAAACATCATCAAATGAAAGAAGTGAAAAAAGGAAGCAGAGGTTAATTTTCATAAAGTAGAGTGGGTGAAAGGGTCCAGAAGCAAGTATTGAAGTCAAATATTTACCAGTAGAATTTAATTTTCCACTTTGAAACACTAGAGATAATTAGAATTATTCTCATTTGTCTCTCATGTCAGCATGATTTAAGATTCTACTTAATGTGCAAAGAAAAAAAAAGTATGTATTGAAGCAAATTGCAGCAAAAATCTCACTGTCACATAGGAAAATAAAGTGCACTGCCTGGGGGGAGATGAGGAGATGACGGCTCGGGGTCTGTTGGGGCTGTTCTCAATACAGTTGTGTGGAAGGTGAAGCTCTGTAAAAGGTCGCGGCACCTGCAGGGCTGGTTCAGCTTCTGGCCCTTTGTCCAGGATTAAAGGGACATTTCAGCAGGCATCAAAAATTAAAAATGCCTTAGCCAAGATATTTTGCTTCTGAACTCCTGTGTGGTCAGCACAGGAGCTTTCACTGCGGTTTTCGTTATTTTCCCCAAAAAGCAAGAGTTACTGGACGCTTTGCAGCACTGGAGCAGAATATGCTCTCTGCTTCACCACTATCACCTCACACCAGGTATCTAGAGCTTGGTCGATCTGCAGAGCCCAACTTTCAGTTTCAGCTGAAATCAACATTGTTTATTGTATAGGAATATCGTATACATTTCATAGAGCATAGTATATTGGTTACATTGCCCTGGTTCCACTACTGGACAGTGGTGCTAAGTGGCCCAACAAAGATTTTCCTTCCTTGTACTTCCTTCCAAGTAGTTCATTCTGCGGTAAACAGGACTACATTAACAGTACAACCTCCTACCTGGAGAAGCTGGAAGAAGCAATGCTTCATGCTTCCGAGGGGTTACAAGTTTACAGTAAAAATGAACCAGTTGGTCCCAGAGATTACAAATACAGGGTAGAAATGCAGCAGTCACTTGAAATGCTGGCATCAGTAACACCAACACAAGCCTTAACATCTGGAAAGAACTGGATTAACTGGGGTGGGATGAGCTGGGGAGGGTGTCACAGAATGAAGCCAAAAAAATGCTGGTGAGGTTTATTGGAAATAAACTTATTAATTGCTTGACTTGCAGGCTAACAGAGCTTGGAACATGGGTACTCACTTATCTCCCATAAACCTGGATAAGCTCCAGACTGAGGTGCTGAGGAAGGAAAAAATGGAGGATATTGTTTAGAAAAAAACAATTTATGTTAGAAAAGAGCTTTAGCTCCCATGTGTGGAAGGTACATAGAAGAGAAGCATGCAATGTAGATGTGAAACAAGCAGGCTTAAAAGCAGCTTAAGAAAAGACGGTGGAGAGGGGCCCAGGAGACTTGCAGGAATGCTGTGCGTCCATTAATTTTCATAACAGAGTCATAACTAAGAAGACGTGGTAGATATGAAATGACTAATGATGGATTAATGAGGATGAATAGATGAAATAAAGTTCATACTGCTGCCTGGAAATAACAGTATTTTGAACACAAGTAACATTTTTTTAAGCACTGGGTTTCACTTACAGAGACCAGAAGTGAAACCAACTTGTTTAATCAGAGCTCCGTCAACCAAGGAGAGTGAATTGGTTATCTCCTATCTGGCAGTGCTCAGGGCCACTTGTAAGACGCAGATTCACTTAGTTTATCCACAATTCTCACGTCTAAGAACCCTTTAAAGATGATGTCCCAACAGGGGATCCTCCCCTTAGGCTGTGGGCAGAGCTGCTGGCCCTTGTTCTGCTCTCGGAAGGAGGAACCCTCCTCTCTCTGTGTGAGCCCCGGGGCTGCTGTGCTCGAGGCCGGGACACAGGGCTCCCGCGCTGCTGGCACTCAGTGCGTACCGGGGTGCGCGCAGTACGTCTGCCCCGCCACAGCACCTACTGAAAGCGGGTGCCCGCGGCCCGGTTCACATCAGCAGCTCTGCCGTCAGAAACTGCGCTGCCGGTTGGTCTGTCCGTAGCACAACGGCGCTGACGGCGGTGAGCTGCGATGGTAACAGAGGCGCTGCAGTCCCGGACGCGGCCGGGCCCCGCGCGGAGCCGCCTCCACGCCCCGCGCCGGGCCCTGCGGGCCACCGTAGCGGCCGCGGGCGAGCGCGCGCGGGGGCTCTTGGGACGGACTCCGAAGTTGGAAGCCGCGCGGAAAGTGAGATGGGGAGGGCGCGCGCGCGCACGGCGGCGCTGATTGGCCGAGAGTGCGCGCCGGACCCGGTAGAGGACCTGGAGCAGGCGCCGCGCGAGCCAATCGGGGGGACCCGCGCGCCCGGCCGCTCCGGCCCCGGAGGGCGGGGGAGGCCGAGGGGCCCGGCCCGACGCGGAGGCCTCGGAGCGCGAGGGCCGCCCGGGCAAGTGCGGGGCGGAGAGGGGCGGGCGGGGGGCCCGGTGCTAGGGGGCGGCCAGGCCAGGCCAGGCCAGGCCGAGGCTGCAGGGCAGGGCAGGGCAGGGTAGGTTGATGCAGGTCAGTGCCGGCCGTGAGGCGGCGGCCGGGTCCCGCTGTCCGGATGCGTTTTCCTCGTTACCGCGCGTTTCTCCCCAGCGTTTTGAGAGGCAGGAATCCGCGAGCCAAAATCGCGTAGAAACGCCCCAGAAGCCCCTTATGACTAAAAGTTTTGGTTTGCGTGGTTGGGTTATTTATTTATTTGTTTGGTTGGTTTTGTGGCTTGAGGTGGGGGAGAGGTTCGCCTCTCAGCTCCTCGCTTCGCAGCAGCCAGAATAAGAACTGAGAATTAACTTTATGCATCCAGAATTGGCAAGTCTGGTTTTGATCTCGAAACGGCGGTTGTCAGAAAAGGAAAATGGCAGCAGAGCCCGGCTGCCGTGTGGAAGTGGCGCTTGCAAAGCAGCTCGCTGCTGCTGCTGCTGCTGTTCCGCTGCTGCCAGGGGTTTGGTGCGGAGGAGTCTGCGCCGTCTGCAGGGTGGCGAGCCCGTTAGCTCCAAACTTGCGGCGTTTCCCTGCAGCAGCTGGTTTGATTCCAGCTCCATCTACTGTTGGCAAGCGAATCATATGTCCTCAGGGCTCCGCGTTCAGCATCTCTGACCACGAAGGAGACTTAAGGAGACAAAATGTTTTTGTCTGTTGTAGCCAGAGTTCTGAGCTTCAGAGTTAGGGATTTCACCAGTATTGATAGCTCAAAAAGGTTGATGTCCTGCTTGTGGGAAATGAAAGCATGCGTTTCCTGCAAGACTTAAAGCAGCTAAACCGTGACCGAGTGCCTGCTGCTTTCAGCCGTGTGTTGAGTTGAATGGTGGTAACTATGTAACTCCTCGACTAAATGTCCGTCTTATCCAGGAAACAGTACGAAATGAAAGGTGTCAGTGAAATTCTCCTTGACTCGTGGACTGATTTTTAACTGTCTTTGTTTTTGCGTGAGTAGGTGCAGCCATGCAAGAAGGCGTTCGCTTTGCTTCCTCGGGAGAGGACGTCAAGATCTGGGATTCCTTGTCTGTGACTGTGGTGGAGCAGTTCAGCCCGCATACGGCTCCACATCCAGTCAACTCGCTGTGTTGGGCCAGTAACAGTATCCTTTGCTGCATTAGTCATCGTTCTGTGATTTCAAAACTGCAGTGATTTTTTTTCTTCACTATTATTATTATTAAATTATCTCTAACTGGCAGGCTTTCTCTAGTCTTGAAAAATCTTGCATAAAAATCCTTGCATGCTGGGAAGAATCTTTTTGTGGCTGCCTGTGTTTAAAAGCTTTATGAAATAAACTCATGCTGGTAAATGCTGCTGCAGACGTTAGCCTTCCGTTAGGAGGCTAACACATTTTTAATGGTTGTGATATGCTTGAATTGCCTATCAGCAGCAAAACTTACTCATTTGTTTCTGTAGTGGTTGATTACAGTATCCGTGTTCAGGCAGTGTCTAATTTATTGATAAGGTTCAGCAAAGCAATTGCTAATGTACTAAAATCCTATGCAGAGCGTAAAGGGGAAAGCTGAAGAACTTTGTTTTTTAAACGGCTTCTCACTAATTCTGTTAGTAGTAAAGTGCACCCTGCCTGACAGGGTGCACTTAAGTCTCTTACTGTCTAAGCACTTTTTCTGAGTGCAATTTGCAGTGTTTACAGAGGGAGCACAGTTTTATCCATCTCGCTTATCTGATCCGTGTAGACCTTTCACCTGTGTCTTAGAAGCCCGTTATAGGATAAAGATACATGATGCCAAGTAGGATATGAACATGTGAGAGAGTGCATGGAAATGGAGCAGTGTCAGGTGAACAGATATATGGCTCTCCTGGGGAAAAAGCAAAAATGCCTGTTCTTGATGTAAATGAAAGGCAGGATGCTGACAAATAGAAATGTATATCCTCAAAGTTCTGAATGCATCCGTCCTCTAAGTCTGCAAGGGAGGGAGCCTGTGAGAGGGTAATAGCTACCACAGAGCACAAATTAATGTTTTAGCTGTGGAAATTCCAAAGATATTGAAGCATAGTAGAATGCATCTATTTAGTATATATTGTTTAGCAAACTTGAGCTGCAGACAGTCTGCTTGTCACTCCCAGTCTGCTCTTCAGAATCTGAAATCACAGAATCACAGAATGATTAAGATTGGAAGGGACCTCTAGAGGTCATCTAGTCCTCTGCACACGCAGGGTCACCTGGAGCATGAACACAGAGAACAGTGTCTGTGTTATTCTGTGTGTTTTACGAATGTCTGATAATTTGTTATGGTAAAGCATTTGTTCTGGTTTTAGCGGTGGGTCTTCATAACTTTGTAAGCTAAAATGTTGTCTTAAAATGATAGAAGAAATGGCAAGCACTAATATGTCAGCCTACCAGTGTTTGTGGTGGTAGATACAAGAATTGCCCTTTATTCTTAAGTAAAGCAATATACAATCATTATGGGTATTGGCCTAAAGATCTAAGGGGATCTGAAAATGTGAGTGATTACTCAACTAATCCAGTGTAGGGGGCGGTGGGAATTTTCTTGTATCTTGAGGAAAGCAAAGAACTTTATTTCTAGCTACCTGTAGATGAGCATCCGTCCAAATTTTCTGTGGGGTTCTACATCATACTGTGTGTCTTTTTCAAAACTTAAGACAGTCTTTCTGGCAAACCTTTCTCTGTGGCAGGCTTTTTTCCTTCTTTTTCTGGACTATTTGATGTACTAAAGGGTTTTTTTTGTGTCTTTTTTTTTTTGTCCTCAGTACAGAGGGAGACAAATGAGCAAACATATCGATTATACTGCAGAAACAATGTGCTGAATTGATGCAGCGTTTATCATGGACAGGAGTTTTATTTAGATTCGTGGTCTGCTAAAAGCAACAGACATTCCGTGCAGCCCTAGTGCTAAACGGAGTTCATACTCGGTGATGTGGTCATTGGGTCGGAGGGAAAAGCGCAGCCTGGATAAGCTCCCGAGCACAAGAGAGATCTTAATATCTGCCAGATACTTTCTTCTGAAAGAACTCGTGCTGCCTCCTGTTGGAAAGGAAGGGCTGAAATTGCTTTGTGGAGGGAGTGGGGACAAACTGTCTCTAAGATCTTCTTAATGAAATGTTGTGTGCAACAGCCTGCTTTTAAACAGCCTTATGTTTCTGTTTCTCCCCCCAAATGGCAAATGCATAGTATTTCTAAAGCATGCAGATCTCGTCAAGGTTCGGGACTCTTTGCCCCTTCTGTTATCTTTTCTGAAGGGAGACTTATTGTTGCTTTTACTACACAGCAGTTTTGCATGGTTGTGGTCCCTAACTTGTGGCCAAGATAGCTTCCTGGTTACTGCCTCTGCTGTTGGTGATAAGATAGTTGTTTCAAGCTGTAAAAGTAAACCTTTTCCACTGTTTGAAGTAGCTGAAGGAGTAAGTATGCTTAATGCTGTTCTCTTTTTATCCATTCCAACTTGTGTACTCTTTGCATGTTGTCTGTTTGCATGCTTAATTTTAGTATCAGTACGACACATACCTCAAAACCTGAAAGTATTTAAAAGTATATAGTTGAAATTTTGGAGAGGAGAGCGTGGGGAATAGTGCTTCTAAACTGGTTGTGCCAGTGAAAAGCAAGTTGCAGTTGCTCCAGCCTCTGGTGCTCATTGGTGCTCACCATAAGGTGAGCCCTAAGGTGACAGGGTAACTGGTGATTCAGACTTGATCTAATCTGTGTAGTCATGGCTGCAGTTTGAACTGTTTTTTCAGACTTAAATTGCCAAAAGTGTGCATAAGATTGTGCATGCCTACAAGTTCTGCATATTTCTGAAACACAGGAGTCCATATAATGATAATTCCTAGATTGAACATGTGCTGGTTTCCGCAAATACTTTATGTAGTAGAATTTTTTCCTGTGAGGAAGCATGGCACTAATTGGCTTGGTTTTAGAAAAGAGTCTCAACATGGTGACTTGAATGACATTCTTGTTGGGTGCTGTGGATTATGCTAATTATTCTCCTTGGATAAGTATTGTAAAGGTAATTTGGAATGGGAATGTTCTGAAAATGTTAAAACTGGGCTTTTGGGTGGCTAAAGCAAACACTTTGAAAGGTGCAGTATTTTCTATAGAGATTTCGTTCAACCTTATGTAAACCTAATGCAATTGCTCCCAGTTTTGCCATGTGAATAATTAGATGTTTTTTTCTCATTTCAAACCTCAAGAAGTTAAAAGTGAATTTTTAATGTGATAGAACTGAATAATTTGTCTTCCATATAGGTCTATCATTAAGATTGACATTTTTTTTTCCAAAGTTGGCACTTCAGTGATCACTTTAAAGAGAAGCACTTTGGTGAATTACGAAGTTTGCTGCTATAATATTCTTTATAATGTTTAGGAAATGTGAAGAACA
The DNA here is from genome assembly GCA_003342815.1 of Eudromia elegans. NCBI lineage: Eukaryota > Metazoa > Chordata > Aves > Tinamiformes > Tinamidae > Eudromia > Eudromia elegans. Next base: position 1,106,721 of record PTEX01000056.1, on the reverse strand, counting down.
TGACCTAGACAACTCTTCAATATTCTTTGAAGGATTTTTTTTTTTCCCTAAGCCTTAGGTTTTCTGTTGAAGGCTCTGTAGCTCAATAGAAATCTATGATTGCAGTTTAGAGAACTGCAGTTTGAAGTGAAAATGCATACACAACTAAGAGAATTTGAAATAGGAATGGGAAAATGTGCAAAGAACATTTGAGAGTTTATTACTTGATATATTCGAATCTCCGTGTATCCAAACTGATCTGGATTTTTAATCGCTTGTTGATGGGAAATAACTGTAGTGTGGCAGTAGTTCTGTCAGTCACCTTTATAAAGATGAGCAGGTGTATATCAATACACTTCTAGATAGACTTGAGTAAACCTCTTGATTCTCTTTAACCTCTTGTCTGGTTTTTGTTGTTTGTCAGGCGAAACAGACGTGTGTGACTTTAAGTTCCAACTGTTTATACATTGCAAGCGGAGGCCTCGATAACTCTGTTAATATCTGGGATCTGAAGTCTAGGAGACTCTACCGTAGTCTCAAGGTAACGCTTTGAGTGTCGCCGCTTGGCTGCGGGAAGGGCTGTAGCCTTTGTAACTAGGAGGATTTTGTTGCCAGTTGTGAAAATACGGTTTGTCTAGATCATAGATCTGTAAGCTCAAGTTCTCAGACAGGAGCAAGCACATACATATCTTGTTTTACTTAGAGATCTTTATGTACTATAAATAACAATCTGATTTTAGTGACTGTGCTCGGTGTCTAGACTTGGTGTCTTCTGGATATAAGGCTATCGTATCCTTAAATCTTCAGAATAGACTTTTATTTTGAGAATTTGAACTGATGTTTTCTGACAAGACTTTTTCAATTCAGGTAACTGTTGTTTCCGATACTTCAACTGGGCAAATGCCTTTGTATGTGTAGGATACTCTAGTCTTATTGAAAAGAACAGAACTCCTGTTATTCAAAATTGCTTAAGCAAGAACAATAATAAGTGCAAAAATGAGGCCTCGTCATCTTCTTCCTAACTGATATAATGAATTCGCTGAAATTTTGCCATGATGCACAGAAGTGATGTCAGTCTAGTGTTTATTTTCTCTGATGCTGTGAACTGATTACTTCATTCATTTAGGATCACAAAGATGCTTCTGAATTTTTACCTGTATCTTTTTTTTTCTTAGGTTATTAGAGTTTTAAATAAAGTTACTAAGTAATTTGTAAAACTACTGAGGAATTATATAATCATTTAAATATCTTTTTTAACTTTGGGGTCTGGAAATACTTGATTGCATTTACCAAGTATATGAAGGAAGATACTATAATCATTTGCAAGGAAGATACTGTAGAGCTGTTTGGTGGATGTAGGCATTACAGGTAGCATCAGGGGAAAATGCCAGTAGTGTATCAGATCAGTGTTGCTTTTGGAAAGACTTTGCTGTCAAAGTAACAATGGTATATACAGTAGAGATCTCTATGGTTGTCTTATTAAAATACTGCATCTAATGAAAGCATCATCTTTGTTAATTTATTAAAATAATCTTCTGAATACAGTCACAGAGACATTGTTTAAAATATAAAGGCTGATCTCCTGGTAATCTTTCAGAGATAGTTCTGGAAGAAACATCGAGCTGAGGTTTTCCTACAAAAAATGTGATGGGAAGGAGTATAGTTTTCCTGAAGTTCACTAACTCTCTTTTCCCCTTCCCACCCTACAGGATCACAAAGATGAAGTCACGTGTGTTGCATATAATTGGAATGATTGCTACCTTGCTTCTGGATCTCTGAGTGGTGAAATTATTTTACACAGTGTTACAACCAATTTATCAAGTACTCCCTTTGGTTTTGGCAGCCGTCAGGTGGGTTGTATGTATTGAGTTACTATCAGATTTTTGAGCCTTTTCTTCACCCTGCCCCGAATTGAACGTTTGGAAATGAATGTGTACTTTGAGAACTTTTCTGCTTTTGAAATAACCTTCAATATGGTTATCTTCTTAAATTTTATCTGTTCTCTTACATTTTTTCTTAAGAAGTGCACTTGTGGGATTGAGAAAGCAGGCTTTTGCCTGTTTGTGATGTTAAATAAGTAACATGACTTTTTTCATGTATGTTTACGTATTTATATATAGTGAGCAGCCAGTTTTAGTTTTTGTAGGCTGTAGGCTCTGCTGCGTAAGGACAACCTTCTACACATCTTAGAAATGAACCGAAAATAGTCAGCCTTGTAAACTTAAATAAATTGCAATGCCCTGCTGTGTGCCTGTTGTCATGAAGAACAAAGTGTGGACAGGTTCTGACCTATCCAAAGAAATCAGATTTACAAGTGAACAGAATCATCTATAGGGTAGGGAAGAATATGGACCTGCATTTGAAATAAGTTAAATGTATTTAATCAGAGGTTTACAGTTGTACCTCACGTGTGCTCAAGAGTAAAAGCATTGAGATTTTGGGTTGCCTGCTTACGTGACCAACTGTAATTTGAAGGAAAGCTCTGTGCAAGGGAGCAGAAAAAAGGCATGTGTGCTGCTTAGGGGCCTTGGTAGTGTGTTTTACTGCAGTCCTTTTCTTGCTGAACCACAGATACTGCAGAAATGGTGGTGGTGTTAGTGGAATTGCCTTGATATAAGGACTCGTGTAGTAGCAAATCAACTCTGCTGGGCCTTTGGAAGATGCAGTGTGAATTCTTAGTGTGAGTGTGGTCCTAGGCACAGGCAAGAGTTTTTTCTCTGGGCATTTCTATTTATTTTATTTTTTTAGGTATTTTTTACAGAGGCAGAAGCTGCCTGAGGGACAACAGTCATTGCTTTTGTCCTAACCCTGACCTTTTAGAGTTGCAGAGAGTCCTGAAGTTATGGTTTGGTTTTGTTCTGTTACTGTGAGTGCTCTTTCATTCCCACATCTTGGATGGAATAGGAAGTTACTTTTTTTTTTCTGTCTGCAATTGAACACTATAAGTTGATGAAGAATATTTAGAGCATCATGTTGAAGTATCTCCATTATAGTTGATATATCTCTGCTTTTGGGTGCTGCAGTGTCCTTGGTGCATTACTGTAGTTTCATGTTTATATAGAAGCAAAATTGTATTTCATACCTAACTTGATCTTAAAGATCCTTGTGTGTAGTTGCTTCATTTTTCTGATTTGATTGAGATGAACTCATGAAAAATGTGGATGTAAAACAAAGGCTGCAGGGAAACGCGCTGCCAGATTATACAGCTAAGGTGAGTTTTCAGAGGATTCAGAATTATGTTGCTGGTTCATGAGAAATTTTGAAATTCTTTTGAGAAAGATTCATCATCCTGTTTAATATAATCAACTCTTTCTACCAAAAAGTGGATAGGAATAAATTATGCTGTGAATAGCTATTTTGGCAGATGAAATCAAGAGGTTTGCTATAAAACTAAGTGATCTTTAAGATGGATAAAGGTATTAGAAGTGTTAAATCACAGTAATTCCAAATGCAGAGATATTAATCACTTTCTAAGATCTGTGACCATTTCTAAAGAGGGGAAGTTACTGGATTGCAGCCTGAAATTAAAATAGCATTGAGTTGTAATTGCGTAATGTCAAGGCTACTTGAAAATTCTAGTTTATGAGCCTGTCGTGTGTTCTAAATGGTATTTTTACTTTTATGTGTGAAAGTTGCTATGTTTTTAATAGATTTTTTTTTTTTTTTAACTTTTATGGAATTGCAGAATCAATTGCACAGTGAGGTAAATAAGTGAATACTTGCATACTGCTGTTATTAAAAAAAAGTGTGGGAGGGAGGGTGTTCATGCTCAAAAACTTAGAGTTTAGAGCACCAGTTTTGTAAAACATTGTCTTGCTTATTCCTGATGTCTGGCTTAATAGGGTCATGACTCCCTATTTGCTTTTTCCCCCCACCCTGCCTGACTGGGGACTGAGAGCTCAAACTAACCTTATAAAAGTTAGCTTGTCTCTGCTTGATTCAGCATAAAGGAATGTAGTTTCCTTGCCAGTTAATTTCTATAATCCTATACGCTCTACAAGAAGTAGAATAGCTCAAGATTGTGGTGCTTCCAAAGGCTTTAAAGGACTTTCTTTTCGTAGAATTCAATTCAGAGTATTGGCCTATAGTCTGTTAATTGATTTCAATTTGGAAACATCCATGTGCTTTATCAGAGTAAGTTCTTGTACAACCTTGTTTGTAGATCCCATAGTTTCTTTGCTGCTGGTATTCATTAAGCCTACCAGATTCTTATCTGCTTGCTGTTGTGAGGGTGAATTAAAGTTTGTTTTGAAACACAGCGTTTGTCCAAGTCGCTTCTATCTGGTGCTATTCTCCTAGCAACAGAATTTAGTTTAGTTGTTTGAGCAGCTGGCTGATTTGTGAAGATGCGTGGTGGCTTCCGCTCGCTCCTTACACGAAAACAGTCTGGAGCTTTTAAAGCTATCCACCGTGCTGCCATCCACCCTTCACCTGCAAGGCTTACTAAGGTATGAAAGAGCTTAAGAGCAGCGCTGGTATTTCAGAGTAAGATAATCCATGATGCTAGGCTGGTCTGGTTTTGTTTTAGTTTTAGGCTTTTTTATTTGTTTTTCAATAGGAAAAAGCCCCGAGTACAACCGACCCTTTTCAGTAATGAAGCAGTCGTTTTCTGTATTTCTCCTAATTTGCTGTTTTAACATGAAGCTTAAAGATAAAATGTACGTCATCTTATTACTGCGGTCACAGCTAAGGCAAAAGATGCGTATGGTTTCTTGTGCTACACTGGCCAGGACAGTGCTTGAAAGAGGGCTTCATTTCTTTCTGTTTTCTGCCAGTTCGGCACTTTGTGATAAACATGTTTCTGGAAGCTCTGTGCAGAATTCCAAGAAATCAATAGGGGTTGCCTCTGCTGCAATGTGGTGCTTACTGAAATGCGGTGAACTTGCTTCACATTAATTTTTTTCTTTTGTAGTTTTGAAAAGTTAGTTCTAAGACATGACAATTTTCCATTACTTCTGAACTCTTGATTGAGGATACTGCTCCTTTGTGGAGCAATGAGACTTGCAGTGTGACAAGTGATACAAGTTCTAGAAAAGGTTGGAGACATTTGAGGCATAAATATCTCCAGTAAAATGAAGGGGAAAATGCACTAAAGTCCAATACAGTATGTTGCAATGTGTATCATACCAAAATAATACAGTAACTTTTTCTCGACAAAATGAGATAGCATTTATTCTACTCCAGACAGATACTACTTTCAATTCAGTGCCATCTGAAAAAAAATTTTTAGGGGATGAAGACTGGAAAAGGAAATGAGTATCAAAGACAGCACGTAGCATTGAAAGGACAGTGTCTGTTGGGGTTATCAGCAGCTAATCTTGTTAGATATTTTCCGTAATGATTATTATTTAAGAAGGAGGGATACGATAACACAAATTTAAAAGATGCCTGTAAGAAAGGGCATTATCCAAAATCCAATCCAATATCCAAAAAGAATTGAGGAAATAGACATGAGGCAAATATGACACTACAGAAGACAAGCTGAGGCTTTTGCTATTAGACCTAAGAACTGAAAATTCATGATGGAAGGAAAGACTTGGTTTATAAAAAGGCAGCTGATGCCAATAGAACTTGAACCATGCCAGAGAAAATGGAATCTAGGATATGTTAGGAGAAGTATTTACTGCAGAAAAGGAAGAGTTATTGCCATCGCAAAGGTGGTAGTGAAATGTTTTGAGTGTCGTGTGAGGTCTGGGTTGGCTGTGTTCAAGTTCTCTTCATCTTCAGGGAGTTGCAGGGAAGCTGTGGTGAAATGAACTTGTCTTAGACTGTGTCTGTCATCTTCTCTTTTTCAGATGTGCGTGTGTGTGAGGTGGGGGGTGTTTGTTTTTAATCATGGCCCTTACTTTTGGGTGACGTGTACACTGATGAGCACGCTGCTCAAAGTAACACCTGTCCCCTGGCAGCGGAAATGGGATTGTAATGCAAAAGGAACATTCTGTAGAGTGACTGACCCTTGGTATAGTAAAATCTTTATTCCTAGCATGTGGTAACATCAAAATTCCATATGTATACTTTTTTTTTGGTTATGTATAATAATATTTAAAACTGCTGTTAGACTTCATTATTTATGTCCATTTTACAGCCTATTCGACACCTGAAATACTCATCCTTTAAGAAATCTTTGCTGGGCAGTGTTTCTGACAGTGGAGCTGTCACTTTATGGGATGTGAATAGTCAGAACCCATATCATAATTTTGAAAATACTCATAAAGCACCAGCTTCAGAAATCTGCTTTTCTCCAGTCAATGAATTGCTGCTTGTCACTGTAGGTTTGGATAAAAGAATTATTCTCTATGACACATCGAGTAAAAAGTGAGTATATTGAAGACCTTTGAATTTCTTAAGATGATTATTTACTTTTTATTAATTGGAAAAAACATGTTCATCTATGACATTAAGCACTGAATAAGAAAGCAAGAAGCAGTGGTTGCATAGGTGGTGGCGCTGCACAGTAAAAGGGTAGGATGGCTAAAGAAGGATGTCATGGGACTTGGTTCTCTTGGGGGATGTCCTTTTGCTCTAGCTGAATGAAAACAAGATTCAGTTTGTAGTTTGGATAGTGGGGTTTAGTAGGAGGATGCAAACTAGGATCTGAAGTTTATCTCAGAGCTGGTGTGATGACACCTGTAAGTAAACTAGGTATCAGAAGTGCTATTAGGGAGGTAGTTTGATTCTGTCATGGTGAAATATTTTGAGACATATGCCACTTCTTCATTTATTAAACAAAAACACTTATGTCCAACTTAATATACTGTTCCGTAAGATATTCCACTGAATTTACTTGGCCCTGAAGAAGCTGAACTACCAAATAGTAGCTGCATTATGAAAGCTCATCTTTTAGGTATTTCATTTTGAAAAGTCTGATCTTAAAATTCCCATCTTGGTCATGAATTCTAAACCCTCTTTATCCTATCTTTTTTTTTTTCCCTATACAAAGATTATTGACAACAATAGTAGCTGAATTTCCTCTGACAACAGTAGATTTCATGCCTGATGGTACTACTTTGGCTATAGGATGTTCCCGGGGAAAGATCTACCAATATGACTTAAGAAAACTGACATCACCAGTAAGAACAGTTAGTGCTCACAAAGGCTGTGTGAAATGCATACGTCTTCAGTACAGTAGCACTTCTTCCAAGGTAAAAATAAATAAATCTTTCTATTTTATTTTTAGTATGTGGATTAATAAAAGCAAAACAAATTTAAGGTCTGGTAAAAAATAATGTTCAGTTTCTGAACATCATCTGACAACAAAGCTGATGCATACCGATACAAAAATAATAACTGTTCCATCCTAAGTGCCATTTTAATCTGTGTGTTTTTTTTATGCAAAGCTTTCATAAGATAGCTTTTCTTTCTCATAGTTGCACTGTAGAGATGAGTGAGACTTATAAAGTAGTCATAAACTTTGTGTAAGTTGCCATTGCAAATGAATTTGTGGCACCTAAGATTCATTTGTGAGCATTAGCAGAATCACTTGTACTGCCCCATTCACAAACAGGGAAGACCCACAGCTGCGTTTCTTGGGCACAGATGCATGTAAAACTTGGAGAAATTGATTAAATAAAAGTTTAATTGATTTTGTTAAATCTGGCAAACCTGATGAGGTTCTTCCAAGAATAAGTGGGCTCTGCTTGAACCAAAAGCCTGACGTGCTTATTCCTTGGAGAAAGAGCTTTCCAAATAGAATATTAGGCCTCTGAGGCTTTTAAAAATGTAGTCTTCTGTTTTTCCTAAGACTAAACCTAGGATTAAAATTGGCTAGATCCAATTCATTCCATTTTTACTTTAAGTCTGCAGGACTCCTGCGGGTCCATTATTTATTCACATAATAAATTTCTCAAATGAAAATATGTCCTTTTATGTTTCTAAAGAGAAATTGAGACATATGTTAGGCCACTTTTACAACTTGAACTGAAGTCTTTTAGTGTTTTGAACACAAAGGCTGTTAGTTTGTATTTCTACTTTTTGCTTAATGAATAACCTTAATTCTCTCTTCTTTCTCTTCAGTCTAACCTTAAGGGCTCTTCAAATAAACCTTTATCCAAAAGAACAGAAGTCAAATCTGGTATTAATCTTGGAGGAATTCAAAATATTGGCATAAAAAATACAACTTCTCATACATCAGCAACAGTTTCACCTCATCTTACTCTACCAAATGAAAATAAAGGAGGAGATGTTCTGCTGGACAAAACAGGTAGCATCTTCCTATTCTCAAAAGCCTTTGATGTAGAGTAGAAGATAGAAAGAATATTTTTTGTCTTGACCATCACAGTGTAAAAATGAATCAAGGGATGTGGATTTATTGCAAAAGTATGCTTGAATGCATGTGCATCTACACCCTCTTCTGCCTTCTCTACTTATTTCCTTCCTTATAAAACAAGGAGAATGTGGGAAGGGAATTGGGTCCTACTTGTCAGTATTTAGAAATTTTTGCTTCAAGTCCAGAAATTTACATATATATTTGAGCTTTAAAGGAGAAGACTATGGTACATGGGGATCTCTCTTGTGTTTTGACGTGTAGATTATCCTTATATACAAATACGATTTCTGACACCATGTTCTTATGGAATGGAGAGCCAATGGTTTGTGGTTCTATCAATAAACAGGAATAATGGACTCCTTGCATAAAAAAAAAAAAAAGGGATTTTATTACTTGTCTCTGAGATTTTTTTCAAAACCTAACTGAATTCTTGTATGAGACATGATCCCAGCATCACGTGGTAGGAAAGATGATAACTACTGTTTGCAAGTTGGCTTAGTTGTGTAACTCTACTTGCTGCCTGTACTTCTGGAGTTAACAAGCTCTTTATAAACTGTCATTATTCTTAAATTCTTAACTAAAGTTTTACGAGTAGATTTTACAATTTAAATCAAGAATTCTGAAAATATTGTCAAATCAATCAAGCTGTTAGTTTTAGATAACCTTTCAAGTCATTTGAATTCCACAGAACTTTTTCCTCCCCTTCTAAGTCAGGAGAAATACATTTAGCAGCACTAATTAGGCAATAAGCCATTGCAGTCCATAGGGACACAGATTAATGACCTCCCCTGGGTATGCAGTGAAGCACAAGGTGAAGCTGAATGCTTTCTATATACTGAAAAAGTGTTGCTAATCAACATTACTGCATGGTGTGGAAATCTTATTTCAGTTAAAAATATTCTTTATTATCAGTGTTTGAAAATGTAATGGCTGTTTATTTGTTAAACAGGTCTGTTCATAATAACTAAATGGTTTTAGAAAATAATGTTCTACTAAATAGTAGGTTTTCATTAAGCTGAATGTTGACTTTAGAAAGTAGGTACTCCCATGTACTTAAGAAGATGCAACCTTAAAACTTACACATGGGAGGGGAGAAGACAAACCATGAACTGCATTTGTTCTCTGGAAGCTACTGTATATCCTAAAGGTGGATTTTAGTTGTGTAAAAATATGGACAATCAATGAAGTGGTCTCATAGTCTCATAGCTTATGTAAAAAGCAAAACCAAAAAGGCCTGTTTGCACAGCCAGTAAACGAACTGGAGATTTTGGTTGGAGGTATGTTAGAATGCCAAAATATTAGTGAATTCTGAATGTGAGGAGAAGATGTACTGGCTTCCCATGAACATGTATTTGTAGCCATCTACCAGTTTAGATCTGACATTTTAGATTAGTAGAAGCAGGGGAAATCATACATAAAAGATGTTACCCAGTTCTCTGTTATGCTTTTTTCCTTGTCTATCTTCCATAGCTTATGGCATAGGTTGATCACATACTTCTAGTTTGACTCAATAGGCCAAGTATTTACTGAATTAGCAAGTGAAATCTTATGTGTATTGCATCTGCCACATTTGAAGGAGTAGAAAACATGATACATTAATACATTTAAAATTAAAATTATAAATCTGATTCATGTTCCAGTTTAAGACATGATGAGTTCTAGTAATCCGCAGTTACATTTGCTCATGTGAATGAGCAATCTCACTTGGAGAAGAAGCAATAGGCTATATTAATAGTACTCTGGAGAGGGGGCTGTCAATAAAGTAGGTGTCACATGCAGCTTTTGTATGTTTGGGCTACTTTTGTTTAGCTGTGAAGTAGTTCTAGTACTCTTCATGTATATCTTTTACAAGCAAAAAAGTTCCTCACTCCTCCTGGAGTGAGGAATTCAATTATTTAGATGGTTAATTTGACACATTGAAAATTGAACTGTTAATCTTAACCTGTAGTTTGAATAATTATGTTGATGTGTTTGGATTTGTTTTGTTTTGACTTAAGAAATACTTCTATTCTGCAGACAACTGTCCAAACTGTTGTGTATCCAAAAGCTGAAAGTTTTTGTTCTGGGAGAGGTCTGGACAAATTTTACTTGTCTGTAACTCCACCCTAATTTCCTAATGTTGGAAATAAGCAAAGATACCCTAGCATTGAGTGAGCCTTGAAACAAATGTTTCTTGGAATTTTTCTTAGAATCTTTAGAGGCCAGACTGAAGCAGACTTGTCGTCTTGTGGAATAAATTTAAATGCTGATACCTGGCTGTGGTTGCCTTCCTATGGGGAGGTGCGTTCACTAATCATCATTTCACCTGGTGCATCTTAAGTATGCTGTAGATATTATGTATTTAGCTAAAAATGAGTGCATTCTCTTAAGCCTTATTTTTTTTTTAAAGAGGAAACAAGTCCAATTATACCTTACTCTTGCTGATAAGTATCTCGATTCCTAGTTATATTCCCCTGAGATGAGAGCTCATATGAGGAAGTTAAAGTTGACCATCTCAAATCTTGATAAGATTTTAAGGTGCTATGTGGCATCACGCTGCTTGTGAGATTATTTAGGATTAAAATACTCTATTTTTGTACATTCTGGAAAATGTCAATTACTAACCGAATGCTACTGTCTTTTTAAGGCTTTCCTCGCAGTAGCAGCTTGGATGTGATTCCATCCAAAGAAACAGATCATGGGAGAAGTACTGACTTGAGTAATCTTGATGATTTGAGTCGAAATAGTTTAGGAGATGTGTTTTCTCCAGTCAGAGATGGTAAGTTGCTAATACTGACATTTATAAAGTATCATTCATCTACCTAGCATTACATTTTGGCATTTTTGTTAAGGATTAATGTATCTACTTGGCATTTTAATTCATCTTTGATTATTAACTGGATACTGTGATGTGAATATCGATGTAGATTTCATCTAGTAAACGCTTTTAAACTTGTGGTATTTTGTAGATATTATTTCAAGTAAAGGAAATGAAGATCCTCCAGGAAAAGGAGATGGTAAGTGTACTCTCCCTTGATTTGAAATTTTTTTTTTTTTTTTTTTTTTTGTGGTGTTGGAGGCTTTTCCTGTTTGTTACATGCTAACTTTGTCATCCTGAGGCAGACAAGCAGTGGAAGCATGCAGTGAGACAAATTTGACTTTCATGTACATTGTCCAAGTCATGGAAGAGTTTAAGCCCAACATGTGGTAGTAGGAAATGAAAGATTATGATGTTAAAGTAATTTTATTTTTCCTTAATTTATAGTGATGTATAGGGACTCTTTCATGTTTTCTTCCATTAAAACAGCTACACCATAAGTCTGCTTTGAAGCTTTTGGCAGGGCTTGTTCTTTTGGTTTTTTGATCATTTTGTTTTTGTTTGTTTTTATTGCCTTATCTCTCACCCTTTCCTTTTCATTTTAGGTCTTGATTTTCAGTCCTACCTTTCTGGTTTGGATTTTCTCCCACAGCTCCCCACTGCCTTTCCAGTAAAAAGAAACCCAGTTGGCAGTAGTGCCCAAGGGATACGGTCTAGCCCATTACAGGTATTTGTGGCCTCTCCAATTAAAGAAGAGGAAGAATATACAAATGCAGAGGCTGACACTAAGAAAATAAATTTCGGAAAACAAGAATCTGTAGAAGCTGTAAAGCAGGTATGCTCTACTAATTCTTGTTAGGCTTAGTTTTTTTAGAATCTGGTAGAATGCTGCTACTTGAAAGAAAAATCCATAATAGGGTCCCAGCTAATCTTATTTTAAAACTCTGTTCACACTGTTGGCAAAAATTGGTAAATGGTCACTTTAGATATGTTGTCCCTCAGTAATGCACACCTAAATATCATAAAACTGTCTAACGAAACTGAGCTAGCGTGTAGATTATTTTTATTTTTGTACAAAATCCAGAATGATGATTCCCTGGTTCCACAAATACACTCCTATGTCCTTACTAGATCACTTTCCCCTTGAATCCCCCTTTTTTCCCTTGTTTCCCATGAAGTTTTCTCATTCTTCTTTAAACACCTCTGAAAGGCTTTTGTTGAGACCCGTGCTCCATTCATCTTGTTTCAGAGACCCGTGCTCCATTCATCTTGTTTCAGAGACCCGTGCTCCATTCATCTTGTTTCAGAGATTTGTCTGTAATTTACAGCCCAAAATGTTTGATGTGAAAGTTAAGATGTTCTGGCCTTTTCAGGACTGTGTGTTTATCTAAGGTGATCAGTTCTTAAGAGATTTTGCTAATTGAAATAAATTTATATCTTATTATGCATTTATATTAATTTTTATATAAATATATTTATATGTTTTTTGATTGTCAGCTTCCAAAACTGAGCTCCTCAAGTGCAGAATCTGGAACTTTGAGTCCTCCACTATCGTCTACTGCTATAAAGACTCCTGACACAAGTGAGAGATTAATAAAGAATATTCAGGCCAGTCTTGCATATGATCTACCACAAAGTAACACTACCTCAGCAAGTAAGTAAATCAGTTTTGCCTAGTTTAATGACTGATGGATTGTGAATTGATGGAAAACCTAATTAAATGATTGTAGCAATGAACTGGAATATCTGATCTTCATTTTTTTCTGTAAACCCACTTCGGACATCTCTAATTCCTTTATACCTTTTCTTTTGGAGGAAAAGAGGGAAGAAAAAGAAAATGCCTATATAAATCTAATCCTTGTTTTTTTGTTGGTTTTTTTGTTTGTTGTTTTGTTTTTCCATAGATAATAGCAGAGATTGACAAGCCTCAAAATGCACAAAACATTTCTTGTTCTCCAAGTATGCTGCTTATTTTATTCTTTTTTTTTTTTTTGTCTTGTCATAAAGGTCCAAAGATAACATCACCTGTCACAGTTGGAGTTGCCAGTTCACTGTCAGAAAAAATAGTAGAAACCCTTGGGAGCAACAGACCAAATGCACCTTTGACATCGATACAAATCAACTTCATTCAGAACATGATACAAGAAACACTGGATGACTTCAGGTAGTTTTATCCATGCAGATCACTTTGTTTCCAATTTTTTTTTTCTTTGTAAGATGTTTAAGCGTGTTTCCTATTAGCATCAAGAAATGTCATTAATGGCCTTAGTCTTGGAAAAATAAGTAGTAAATTTTATTCATTTTGAGTAACGATGCCTCATTAGATTGATGTCCCTAAGGGTTATTTATGTGCATGGCTTTGGAACATATTTTCAAGATGAAAGTTTGACTACTTCTTAAATGGTAAATTTATCTGCATAATGAGGTTCTTACTGCTTCCTAAATCCCTGTTCTGGTTTCTCTCTCACCTTCCCTAGTCTGTAGTCCTGCTAGTGAACGTTTCTTCTTTTAAAGTTGACACTCTGGAGGGGTTCATCCAGGCATTGAAGTGGTTTTGAGTGGTGTTAGCTGTGCATGTATAACATGAAATGCTGGGTATGTTTTTATTGGTGAAGCTTTACATAAAGAATGTCCGTGCTATTAATACTTGTATTTGCGGACATTAGCAAAAAATCCACTTGCTTCTTAAAAGAAGTCAAATGAGTCTAAATTAGGGATTTAGCCAGGAGCAATTTCAATTAAAATGTTTTTTTTTCCATCTTCTGTAATGAGTATCAAGGACTTCATACCTAGGATTAAAAAAATATATATTTTTGAAGATTTTTCCATTTATTTGCCGCTTTTGGCATCCACTAAGGTTGCACTTTTCTCTGTCCTGAAAATTGTTTATTTTGTTTTCAGTTCTTCCTTTACCTTTTAATCCCCTGGACAACCTTGACCAAATTTCTAAGGACCAGAGGTTTAAAAATCAGAAAATTCTCCATTTTGCTTGAAATTGAGAACTAGATAGTGGAGAAGGAATCAAATTAGCGTGCTTGCAGCAGGGGAGGAGACAGCAGAGCTCAGGTTCCGTACAGCAGCAGAGGCTGCTGGGCTAATTGGTCACCCTGTAACTCAGGATTAGTGCAATATGCTGCTTTCTTGAGTCGGAGAGTATCGTGTGGGATGTAATGTGGATTAGTCACCATATCCTTAGGAAATGAGAGTTCATTAATTCCTCTGTCATGGAACAGCTTCCTGTGTTAATGGTTCCTCAGAATTGGCACTGAGTGCTCGCTCCAGCTGGGTGAACTTGCATCAGCTCTGTATAGAGAAGGCCCTTAATGAAGCGTTGCTCGCCGCCTTCCTTTCTGCGGGTGGCGTGGGATGCTATGCAAAATGCAGCCTTCTGCAGGGTTTTCACCTCAACAGATTTTTGATCCTCTTTTGTTATAAGTGTGAACTGACTTGTTGCCTATTACAACTACTATTCCATTTATTTTCATTCGTTCTTTTCTTTTGGTTCTTGCTGTAATTTTATTATTCCTCTGGTCAGTACAGAATTAACTGATTTTTCCCTTTTCCTCAGTGAAGTACCCATGTGGCCAGGTTGCCTTCAGGGTTCTCAGGGTGCTTCCCAAGATCCAAAGGCTTTCTTTGGCAAACTTACTTTTTTTTCCTCTCCTTTTCTCCCAGGCTCTGTTAGTTGGCCTGGTGATTAAAATGGGGAGTAGAAAGGGGTAAGAGATGAGGCTGCACTTCAACCACATGTGGTGGGAGCCATTAAAATAGCTCTGTTAAATAAGCCAGTAGTTGCAGATGGAGCTTGTAAATTGGTAATAAAGATTCAGGACACAGGAGATGGAAACTTGGTGTCTCAGGTGAAGGGAATGAGACTGAATGGCAGTAACACCTGTGAGAAAAACCTCCCACTTTACTTAAGCCACTGAATTTTAGTAACATCTGAGCTGCTCCTTAGAAAGGATAGAATTAATTGGGAAGTTGTAATATGTAATATGTCTATAGGCGAAGGATAGGATGTGATAATCCCACAGGCTTTGAGATGTGTAGTGAGGAGACAAAAGTGCATCTTGCCCTTTTTTGCCCTCTTTGCCTTGCTGTAAAGGTTCTGATAGCAGCATTTTTATAGAAGTCCCTGAATATGTCTTAGTGTCTGGTTATTGTTTTAGTTGAATTCTTCAGGACCTAAAGGCTGGAAGAAAACGGAAGATGAATAGCTTATCTAAAGCCTATGGTTCATTAGCTTTGGTGAATATCATTTACTGCTCAAGTTATTTTTAAATAATGTGTGTTTCCTAGGGATGTAATCTGAAAATCTGACAGCCTGTCCTCCTCTCATTGCAGATGTGTACAACTAGGCATTCAAAATGCTGTAGGCTGTTTTTTGAATTGTAAAAAGAGTTCTGGCATCCCAAACTTTACTAGAAATTAGATTAAAATTTTGGGGGTTTTTTTTTGAGTTTTTTCCTGTACAAAGTTACATTATATTCCTGTGGCTCTTAAGATTCCAGTAAAAGGCAATTATTAAAATGCCTTGGAATACTTTTTCCCTATCATGCTTTGGAGTGAATACTGAAAGCTTCTATTCAGATAAGGTTGTGATATGATAATACTGTGTTCCTAAAACAAACTTTTTTTTTAAGTGTAGGGACTATTTTGATAGAGGTTTTTAGTCTTGCACTGTCCAAGTTACTAGATTCTTGGCAGTAAAGTGTATAAAATGTAAAGTTTTTTGAGCAGACATATAGTATTCTTGATTATATTAGTTATTTTTTAAATAACACCAAAATCTGCTCTCAAATATGGATCCATCCATATTTGATAAGAATAAGAGGAGGAACGAAGAAAGAATAGTGTATGCCTAAAAACAGTTTGAAGGTGATGGAGCAGCTGAGAAAATGTGCTCAGAGCTTCATTTCCCGGTGCTTTCCTAAGGTCAAGCAGGCTGGAGGTGAAGGGTGGAGGGCAAGAGGAGGAAGAGTAGTGTTGTGGGGAAAGTGGGGAGGGGTGGTTGTTGTCTTTAAGACAACAAGCAGTATAAAACAAGTCTGCTAAAATCGCTGTGCACTTTGTTTGTTTTTAATTTGCATTGTTAAAATAGGTCCGTATGCCATGGGCATTCTGTATCTGCTAATAGAAAAACTGGACATACTGACAAGAACATTGCACTCCTTATTCTTTGTGGGCCAAAAAAAAGGATGAAAAATGTCATTTAAAAAAAAAAGCCCTCCAGAAGCTAAGCTAGTTAGAGGAGTGTGTTTCTTGGTTTAAGAGTTTAAAGTCTGTTATTTCGAGATGTAACAAACACAGAGTGTAGAGTTCTGGCTGTGTGGAGTTGAAGAATTACTGCTTTCTAAATAAAACTAAGCATTGTCCTTTTGCTATTTTCTGCCCCCCAGAGAAGCATGTCATCGAGATATTGTGAATTTGCAAGTGGAGATGATCAAACAGTTCCACATGCAGTTGGTATGTACCAGGAGCAGTGCGGGAAGTATTTACAGCTTTTGTTTTTAGTAATAGACTATCAACTACTTTAGTCAAAACCAAGACGCAGTTTTGCTCATTAAGAATCAGAAGATGCAAGGAGCAGGAGGGGCAAATGTGCCTAAGTATTAAAATTATTTTTGGCTTAATAAATAAAGGGATCATATGCACTGGCTATCTATCACGAATTCCATATTTCAGCTATGAAAAGATAAAGGACAGGTGAAGTCAACGCTCTCCTGGAAAGGACCAGGAGCTGGGATATGATGGAATTAGAATTCAAGTAGAAAACTTCCTTTACTCAGTACAGCGTATGTGCTGAACAGTGTTCTGTTTGTTACCTTTACCTTTTTATGCATCTTTATTCTTTTGGTCTCCATTAAAAAGACTGAACATTTTAGTGGTAACTGCAATAATAGAGTCACTTCCTGTAGAAGTGTGAAATATGCTTTGATAAAATATTCACTAATGTATTAATGATCAAAATATTATATGTCAGCATAACAAAATCTCATTTCTCATACCAGAAGTTTAAAGACAGTATTATCTCGCTTGCTTAATTTTCAAAAGGGTTATAAAAATGGATAAGGTAGAAGTGGGAAACTTTATAGCTACTGATTAGTGGTGTTTTTGGTTTTTTTGTTTTTTTTTTTTTTTTTTTTTTTTAGAATGAAATGCATGCCTTACTTGAAAGATACTCTGTAAATGAAAGCTTAGTAGCTGAAATTGAGAGATTACGAGAAGAAAACAAAAGACTGAAGACTCATTTCTGAAAGATTCACATGGCTAATTTTATTGGCATGAATTTGCTACATCTTCTTGCTTATGACAGATCATCCATCATCACTGAAATGTTGTCTGAAGATCTGCTACTATCTTGAACATGAATCTTTTCTTCTAAATAAATGGTGTAAGATACTATATTTAATTCTAAAATTTGTCATAGATGAATAATGTATAGAAATGTTTGCATATTCACGGTAACCACTTTCAAATACATCCATCTAACAGAAAAAAAGTGAAGAGATAAACACATTACTAGAGTTTTAGCTATGTGAAGTGCCTTTTTATAAACAAAATGAATGAGGACAAATGCATCTTTCATAAGACTTTTTGAGACCTGTTTTCCTATTTGTTTCTTTATTTTACTATTGTCAGAAGCAATCATTTTAGTTTGCCTTTCAGATACTTTTGGAGAGTAAGTGGGGAGAAAGCTCATCTTCCGTATGACAATAACTTTGTTTCTAAGGAGCTGGAAACTGCACAACTTTATCCCTCTGACATCTCTTCTATCCTGAGTAAAACTAGAGTTCAAACATATTCCTGAATTCAGTGCCATTTTCCTGCTTATTTTCATAACTCTGAAATGTACTTTGTCTGCATGAGCTCTGTTGCTGCAAATGCAATCTCAGCCACAGGATGAAATTTTGTCACAACTTTAGTTGCGAAACTAGAGTTCTTCTATTTACATTTATTTGAATATTTTCATAACTTTCCAAACCTGCATGTAGCTTTAGACTTCAAAACGTAAGTAAACTGATCTATTAATAATATATTATTGTACAAGTGGGATCTTTCAGACTTTGACTTAAGTATGTTTTTCTTCCCCCTAATTCCTTTGCATTCATGGTGGTCAAAACTTAGCGTGTCACCATTGTGTTGTATTTCTGACGTTTGCTGTTTTAGCAAAATTGTGGCATTTCCTTTAGATGAGCTGCATACCAAACCCAGCTCTCTCCTCAGCTGTATGATTAACACAGCAAATGATACTGAGGAGGAATCATGAGCCCAGGAGCATAGCGCTGCCAGAGGGATATGTTCCTGTTCCTGAAGCGAAGACCAGTATGAAGTCCTGACTCAGCTGAAGTCCATAGGAGATTTTGGGTGCCCTTTAGTAGTGCCAAGAGATTATCTAGACTCCAACTGAAAATTTTCTGGAAGGCCTCTGCTACAAGTGCTTCTTGGCATGAAATTCTTTTAATTTTTGCCCGTTGCCCACTAATATTTGTCTGTTTCCCCTCCACCCCTCCTCAAACAAATAATCATTAAAACTCAAAAGGCTGGAAGCATAACTGAGTTAATTAGGTACAGCTAATGTTTAAATCCATCATGGCACTCTTCCACTAAATGGCAAAGCCATAGTGTATAGTGTAACTTATTTGAAATGTTGTAAAATTGCAGCATAACTATTTGTTGAAAACTACCTTTTCTATCTTTCCTATAACTTTTTTTTTAAGGAAAGGGTTGATATTTTATTTTTCTAAATGCCAATCAATGACAAATACTATTCTTGTATCAAAATGAGAATGTTCATGTTTTCTTTAATATTGCAAACAGAATTTAAAATGGCTGCAGTTTTATTGCTACTGCTTTCATAAGCTTTTAAAAAATATTTCTATTTAATGTATAACCAGGATGAAAGGAAGCCATGTAAGTTGAAATTATTTTTAGTAGCTTAACACAAACTGTAGAGAACATTTTTGTGTTTGTAAGAGGTGTAAGTTGAACTGACACATTATTAACCAGAGTTCTTCAAGACCATAATATTGGAAGGTGCTAGAAGTATCTTAAAATTCTTTAACATGTTTTGCAATGTTAACAAAGTAACTGCATATTTGACTCTCTTGGTTTGTTCCCCAAGTGCTCTTCCTAGTACACCCAGATGACAGCAGGGAATTAGACAAGTGTCTTGGGTATTTGGCTTGTAGATAACTTGTTTTCTTGATTCACAACTGTCTGATATACTCCGTGGTTCCAAACAGAGGATATTATACCAAGAGTGATTGCAAAAAAGAGACATTTTGGCTTTAAAAAAAAAAAAAAAAAAAAAAGGGATTGTTTCCATGTCTCAGGTTTGCAGTAGCACAAGTGATGATATACTGTGTGATATGCTACACAGACACAATATGCTGTGCTAGAGGTATGTGTTGCCTGATACACAAATCTGATTTGTATGTAAAATAAAGTTTGTTTTAACCTTTCTGAACAAAATACTGTAGTTACCTCTTCTTTACCAAGAACAAACTATATTGTGCATGTGCTACATCATAGCAGGCTCCTGTAGAGCCAAGAATTCAGAGATCTCTCTAGTTTGTTTTGTTGTTTTTTTTTTTTGTTTTGTTTTGTTTTTTTTAATTGAACTCTTTTTGTTACCACTGGTATTTCTACCTAGAACATAGCTCCTTTTTGCAGATATGTTTCCATGGCCTCATGTTTTTGCAGTAAAGAACAGATGTACATTTTCTTCAAAGTTGGAAGTTGCTGCAGTCATGGCTGAGATAATGTTCACAGCTAAAAGTAATATTAAAGCAGAAGTTTGTATGCAGGAATAATTTTGTCACCTAATATACTGGTGAGTAGGAGGTCATCCACGCTGCATGTTGATGATGAATTGGGAGATTGTTTGCTGCCCCTTATATCCAAGGATCTATGATATCTGTAGGATATCTGTATGAGGACATATGCCCTTTATCCAAGGGCAGATGAAAAGGAAGAAAATGCTTTACAGAGTGCATCTCTGTGCACTACCATCCATGCTGAAAGTTCAGAGGAAAAACTGTCAATTTGTCAACTCTTATTTAGATACACAGCTACCGCGTATGACTGGGGATGTTTCTGGTACTGCTGGATGCTGCAGACTGTCAGCTGAAGCAGCTTGTCACCAGCACCATAGTGCCTGGGTGATTGTTACTTACTTGCCCATGTCAAGAGTTGAACATTTTGGTCTGGCCTCACAGAAATTTTTATGTTACTTTGTGCAGAGTGTCCGAGGGATACAGACTAATGAATTCTTAAATAACAAGCTGGGGAAAGAATCTTGTGCTTTTACTTTCACATCCACTGCCAGGCATTGCTATGGCAAGAGACCATAGTGAGAGGCAGGAATAAAAATTGTGAAGTATTTTTGTGATAATCTGGCCAATTGCCTTGTTGCAGAGAGGAAATAGTTCCTTCTCGCTTACTCTGAAGTTACAGGCTCATATCTGGAATTTCCATTTCTTCCTCTAAAAATTAGCCTTCAGGTAGAAGAAGTGAAGTAAGTAACATTTTCCAAATAAACTATCAGAAGCATTTCTGGGGCAGTGGATGTAACAAGCTGCATTTGAAAAAAAAAGTCTTGCTCCTCAAAAACATTTGTATGTATGTAAATAGATGGGAGATGAGAAGTTCTTCCCAAGGTTTGCTGGTCCAGATGGCACTTAACATTTGGCAGCAATCTTAAAAACCTCCACTCAATGTGCAAAATCTTCCAGCTTTGTCTCTCTCCTTTTGGGTTCAGACAACTGATGAGTAGAGCAAAGGGAAGACAATTATAGACTCTTGAAGTGTGTTCATTAATCTTGGTGGCACTTTAAATATCCACACCTAAACTGAAGTATGTCATGAACATCTGGACAAAATATTGGGAAGAAATGGAATTGACGTAGGAACAGCTCTCCCTTTGCTTCTGCAGTGTCCTTCTCCAGGCAGTTCCAATCTCCAACTTTTGTGTTCAGGTTAGTGAAGTATTATTATTCTTTGTGTTGCAGAATTAATTTTTTAAAATCTGTGTTGCCAGAGTACAGCATACAGAATGACTGCGTACGCAGTGAGCTCACTGGTGATAGCTGTTTATAATTCTGAAGTTTCAGAAATGAGACATGTTCTCTGAAAGTAAGCTCTTCTCTTCCCAAAGCCTCAGATTGGCTGATCAAAAATAAGAAAAACAAAAACGAGCATTGTTTGAAAGTCTTGGGTTAAGTCCTACTATTTTGGGGACAAGAACATGCAAGTAAGAAAAAAAAAAAAAAAAGTGAAAATTTAAAAACCTAGATCAAATTGACCTCCTAGTTTCTGGGAGCTTCTAGTAATTCTCGGTTCATGCTGTGGCAAATTTCATCTCCAATCATCTTTTTCAGTCAAAACTCTTATTATTGAAGCCTATCTCATTAAACAGAATGGTGCAAGACATATATAATGCTTTAAGAGAGTGCCTTCATCTACTAGTTAACCTGTCATTCACATGTGTTTTAAACTTTCACTGTTACACAAGTGGCTGCAGGATTTGGCCTATAGTAATTTCATTACTGAAGACTTGTAACTGCCTTAACAAGAAAGGCAAATTTTTATGAAGCAGAGCCTGCAACCTCGTACCACAATACACAAAAATGGTCTGAAGAGAAGGGTATGTAATGCCAAGGCTCACCCTCCAAGTTTTCCCACAACGTGGAGAGGGATTAGCACTGTCCGAACTATTTGGGCTCTGAGTTTGGATGTCTTACCAGCAACTTGGGTCTGCGGGAAAGCAACTGACTCTGGGCAGTAACAACTGGATGCTTCCTTCCTCATAAAGGCATTTGGTCCGGCTGCCAATCTGCCCTTCCAACTGCTGCCCGGCAAAGTCTCATCCCGCAGCGCTGCGCCAGGCCAGTTCAGCACTGTGAGGGCTCTTCCCATGCACAGGTGCTCTTGTGCTCGGTTGAAATTGGCAATACAAGCAGACTTGACATGTTAACTTGTGAAGTGGCGGAGGCCCGCTCATGTCTGCATAAATGGCACTGCTCGTTTCCATAGTGACTTGGAAGCTTCAGGAGAGGGAAGCCAACTTAAAAAAGGACAACAGGAGATGATGCAGGGAGCTAACAGCACTTCAGGGACATGTATTGGAATTGCCTTTTTTTTTTTCTGAAGTGACAAAAAAATCTAGATGTGATAGACAAGGGTTCCCAAGCAATGATACTAAGATTTTCCTTTTTGCCCATGCCATCAGTTGATTTTTTCCATGTATTTTGTTCAGTTTTGGTATTTTTAAGGGATCCTTTCTACACTAGACAGTAGGGACAGAGCAGTGGTATCAGTGTCGCTGTTGCCAAGCACCACCTGTAACTGCCATCTAGGTTCAGTGCTGTCAGTGCTCTAGTATCTTTTCTAGAAGAACAGGTATGCAAGAATGAAACACACCTGTGGATGCATCACTGGGACTGACCAAAATAAGCACTGTTCTTTACCTTCATGAAGTTAATATGCAGTTAGATTGAACGTAGGAGAAATTAATTAATTGCTGGAGGTGATACTGATATCATGTATACAGAGAAGCCAAATTGTGTAGTATATATATTAATTTACTGCTTAGAGCAGTTAATTGGCTTGTTTAAGAAAGTGGCAGTTGCACAGCAAACTTTGTAGAAATACATAGGACATCGTGAGGGAATTTGTGGCTTGTTGGAATTTCACTCCTGGCAATGACCAAGGCTTTTATACGTGCAGAAATGATAAAAAAAAAGTTCCTCACCATCTAACAGGTCATCTATGTCAAAATGTTTCACTCTGCTTAAGTCTAAGAGACAGAAATATTTTAATTCTAGCCCTTAGTCATTTCTAGCCCTCAGTCTCTGTACCAGTGATTTGGTTTACTTGTAACTTTGGAGTATTTCTATCTCTACATCCATAGCATCAGAGTTATCAGAAATAGTACTGAACAGGACCTTGGACATCTGTGTTTCTAAAATATTTTTTTAAGTGTCAATTTTGATGTTGTCAGTCGCTTAATGGCTTCCTTTCTGCACAGAAAGCATTGCTGATGAAGAGCCCACCTTTCAGGTCCATTGCACTGTGTATATATCTTGCCCTTCTTTCCCAGGAATTGAAGCTGGGCTCTGGCAACCAGCCTGTCCTTGTTGAGCGCAGCATTCTTGGAAAGAAAAGGGGAGAGACGGACCTATTTGATGACCAAGCAATTAACCTGCTTCACCTGCTAATCCACTTTGAAGACGAGGACCTTGAAGTTGCAATTGAGGAGAAAAATCTTAACTACCAGTGCAAAAGCTCCTCTCAATTGACCTGCTTAGAAAAATCCTCTTAATGTCTCCCTTACACAGGAGGTCAGCTGTTTCATATTTTTCTAAACCAAAGCTTCTTTTCTGGCCTTTGCTTTTCCTAGTAAATTGCAAGGCAGTAACGTAGCCTAGGGATGACAAAGCTTGGCTAATAGCAGCTAGTTCCAGGTGCAGTGGGAAAGATGGAGACATTTCTTGTCAGTGTTTCTGTGTGTTAAGTGCATTTCGGAATAAAAGCAACTCTCAAAGGATTTACAGCCCTTGCCACACACTGAGTCACCGCATTGAGGATTCGATAATAGGAGTCCTCCAGGTCCTTGAAACGCTGCTTTCTGTGAGCATCCACTCCATCACGCCAAGGCTAAGCACAAACTTATCTACCCATATGCTTACCTCGGCCACCTGTTGGGTCGGTCTGATAACACCACACGCTCAGGAGCAAAAGCGGTACACGCGGCTACCGGTAAGACCTCGGCCGGAGGCATCCGATCATCCTCCCTGAGGGCCGAACGGCCGCAGTGGTGAAACTTCGGAGGACTCACCAGAGGGCTTCTTAACGGAAATCAATGAAGACCTAGGGAGTTAGCTGTGTGACGAGCACGGCTGCCATAAAGGTGGGGGCATGGCCAGAGCTAAACATGCCACGGAAGGGGATGAGCCTCTCCCTGGGGACATGGCAGCACGGCGGACGCAGGCAGCCAGGGCAGCCACCGCCACCCGCGCGGGCTGGGCAGCGTTTCGCCAAGGCCCCGTTTGGGGACATGCCTCTCGGGCCACCCCCACCCTAGCACGGGCCCGTCCTGCCTCCCGCGCTGGGCCGGCGGCTCCCGCCGCTCCCGAAGCGGCGCCGCCCAACGGCCGCGGCCGGAGCCGTTACGGCCGTTACGAGGCCGAGCGCGAGGCAGCAGCTCCCGCGGCGGTGCGCAGCGGCCCAGGGCGCCGCCGCGCCACCCTCGCGGCTCCTGTCTGTTTCTTTTAGCCTCTCCTCCGTGAGCGAGTCCATTTCTGCTTAGCCGTCGCCACGCAGGGATTCTCCATAATTACTTAAAAGGAGCCCTTAAGAGCCTAGCGGCGCGCACTTCGCGCGCCTCGCCACCTTTGCTGCCATAAAAGAGTCGGCATGAAAGACTTAAACCTTCTGATTTAAAGGTGTTTTATACAGCCTTCTAAGTTCCTGCCTTTTTTTTCAGTAGGGTACGGCTAATACCTCGCAAGCCCTGCAGAGGGCAGAGCTGTCTTTGGTATTCGGGCCGCCTTATCCTAAAGCGAGTTTGTGGTCACCGGGTTAGTCAGTAGCTTCGGCCTTAACGTGGACCCACCGAAAGAGTCGCAGAGTTCACCTGAAACCAAAATCACCTGAACTGTGCAATTCACAGCTTTGGTTTTGTGGAGCTACCTAAGTCATATGCGGAGAAACCTCTTAAAAAGACTGATTTTCATTGCTGTACTTCCCACTGTAAAGATGTAAAATAATTTTGATTTCATGTTGGAGTTATGCAAAGCAATATTTATAGCATTAACTTCATTTCAAAGAGCTTTATTGATTTTGTTATTTTGGGGAGGGGGGACTGTTGCTGGTAATCTAATTTAGGAAGTATTCAGCATAAAATGTTGGGTTTTGGGGATGTAAAAAAGGAAAGGGAAAGAAATAGGATGCTACGGGATGATTTCCCCTTGTCTTGGCTCATTTCTTTCCACTGTGAAAACAGTAAGCTACCTAGAGCTAAGAACACGAGAGGATGGAAGAATCTGCAGCAGTTCAAGCCATTTTATTATTTTTGAACTCTGTGATAGAGTTTAAACTCCGTAATAGAGAGAGATACAGTCCTTTTCTAACCAGGAGAATAAGTTTTCTTGGTTTTTGGGTTTTTTTGAAGGGGTCAGCAAGAGGGTTGTTCCAGTGGAACTCCTGCAGGACAAACCCAAAGATTAGTCTATATTTTGGTATTTCCAAATATGATAGAGCAGGGACTAGACGTAAAACCCTCCTTGCTCATAGTAAATGCTGCATTTGTCACAAGTTTTTGGTAATTATTGAATGCATTGTCATTCACCAGAAAAGTAATTTTATGTCTTAAAATAGTCACAGGATGGGAAAACTGTTACCTGCTTAACTCAAGGTCTGACAACTGCACAAGAACAGCCCTTCTTGTTAATGCTGTAAGTACGTTGCATGAGAGAAAATGCTGGATAAGTAACTGGGGGCTGTGTGCTTGGCTGTATCACCGTGCATAGGGCTGCACTGTCCCACGGGTTGAGGTCTCTGCCAAGTTTTGTCCTTCCCTTTAAAGGAAGGGCTTTGACTTGAGTTTTGAGGGAATCTGAACAAAGTGCCTCACATCTCAAAAAGGAAGAGTCTTGATCACGGGTATCTACACTCTCTTGATTGCCATCTTTGTGAAATAAATACATACACATTATTCTCACATTGGTTTTAGTCCTGTCAACAAGCTCAGTCAATGGCAAGTCCATTTAGTGGCTTCCAGAGCTTGGATAGTTTCTGACACCAGACTCTGTGCTGTCAGATTTTAGCTGTTCATGTACCCTGCAGCAGAGAGCAGGGAGGCTTCACGGGCTTAAGGGGCCTGAGTGGCAGCTTTAGCATTTATATTTGGACCCAGATCCTTAAAGGGTCATTTTAGATATCTAAAAGTCTTGGAGCTTTAGGTTGGTTTCAGGAAAATTCAGGTCAAGCTACTTTTTATGGCTTAAAGGAGTTACAAGGATGACAAAAAAAAAAAAAAGGCAACAACAAAATCTATATAAGCAATAGTGGGAATAAGGCCAGGTGGCCTTAAAGTAAATTATGCAGGATGATAAATTGTGATCCAAAGCGCTATATTTGACCAGAATGTAATGTACCTGCATGATTGTGAGCTATTTCTAACAGCTCATTCATATCTTGTAACAATGACCGTAATTATTACAAGGAAAGCAAATAGAAGTGAAGGCAGTGACATATTTTTGGATACTTTGTCTCCCTGATTTCCGCTGTCTTAGGCTTCAGTGCTTATTAGAGCACAGCTGAGCATGTCCTCAGAGTTGAATCACCTTTTTTCTTGTTTCCTGCAGTTTCAACTTGATTAGATTTTCTCTCAAGGTTGGGTCGGTGTGTGAAATAGATGCGTGCAGGAAAGGAGAGTAAGCTGATGTTCAGTGGACACTGCAGTCACTGAGATTTCTTAGCAGAAGTGACTTGCATGTCTTTGTGGATGCCATAGGGAAGACTGTTTTCTAATGTGGCTTTAGTTTTGGTAGCATCTAACTGTGGCAGGTGCTGCTGTGGTCAAAGAGTGAAAAATATCTCAATAGATGGTATAGATTTTACAAAAAGCTTTAACTTATCTAAGCTGTGGCACAAGGAGTAGTTTGATTGGTGCTTCCAGGCATTGTGGGAGAGTCAGGGGAGACGTGTGTGGCGTATTTCCTCCACCTGTGTAGAGCAGGGCTCATTTGCCAGAGATAACTGGCTTGACTGATGAGCCTTCTGGGTCCCCTCTACAGGCACTGAATAGAAATTGCTCTATGGGGCAAATGAGAATGGCATTCTCTGGGGAATGTTTCTCTCAGTTGCAGGTATTATTGGAAGTTCAGGTAGGTAATTCCGGCCCTTGAAGTTGGGGAGCATGTATTCACTCTGTCCTTCATCAGTTAGTCGTGTCCTGGTTTGTTTCAGGTTTGCTACCTATCTCAAGCAGTGATGTTTAGTAATATGCTCAAATGATTGAGAACAAGAGGAAAGCAGAATGTCTGAAGTCATAAAAAAAGTGATTTTTCATATACCTGAAGGACTTTTTTTTCCTGATTCTTCCCTACATTCTGTGAACTGCTTTTCACTTATTTGTTAATGACAATGGCAGTTACTTATTAAAATAGAAACAAGAAGACTCTCATATTTCAAATGAAATAAAGCAGAAGCAATGATTCAGAGTTCATGTACTTTAATAATGTTGATTAAGGCCATGTACATGCATATTTCATCACAAGACATTCTGAATAGTTATTTTTAATCCATTTTTCCTCTTCCTAGCTTCTTTATGATGGTTTTTATTCTTCATATGTCACTGGGCTCATGTTTAGCTTCCCCTTTATTTCTAAAGTGTAGAGTGCTGTTCTGTTTACCTGAAGAAAAACAGTGTATTTCTGACTAATAAATTGAAATAAAGCAATGAAGAACCAGTGTGATGAACAATCATAAAAGTTGGATTTATCAGCTGGGAACAGAGGTGCTGCTGCTTTGCTCAGTGTTTCTGAATTGTTACTGGTCAAGCCCTGGCTTCAGCTGTGCAGTTTCTGTGCATTAATATCCTGTTTCTGATGCTAGCCAAGTATGGTGCATCAGGAAGGCATAAGAAATGTTACAGTGATTAATTATTGTCGTTGCCACCACCCCAGAAGGAAGATTCACCTTTGTTCTGTTGGACAGAGGTTTGCCTGTGCTATGAAGTCTTTAGTTTCATATTTATTCTATTTAAAGACAGTATAGTCCAGGATGTTTCACACCGCATGTAAATGAGTTTCTGTTTTTACTCTTAAACAGTTGGCTGAGGGGATTTGGTGTTTTGTGACAAGGAATTCTTTTTGTGCCAAGTTCAGTGATGCTCTTTTTTATATTTAAAAAACATCCTCTCCATTTTGGTAGTTTGCAATTAGAAACTTGCATTTTGTTTACTGTGCCTCAATTGTTAGGATACAGAAAAGAACGGCATCTTTACCTTCACCTATTTGTCCCCTCATTTTTTTTTCTTTTATTTATTTTGTTATGTAATGGAGGAACAAGATTAAAACAGACCATTTCTTAATGTTAAGACTCTCCAGAGCTGTCAGAAATAACTAACAATTAATGTCTAGCATTTTAACACTTGTTTGGGGTTGTGAGTCACACTGATGCTTGTAGCATGAATTTGAAGCATCAACTTCAGGTTTGAAGAACCACAAGGGAGATTTTAAGTGGGTGAAATCTGTGAGGAGATGGCAAATAAAACAAGCCTGAATGCTAATGGATGTTTACGATGAGAGAATTAAACTGAGTAATCTGAGGAGGTGTTGAAGCAGAGGGAGATAAAAACTAAGTCAAATGGTATGGTTAAGACCATATGTGAAGGTTAATGAATATTTGGTTTGAAATGGATTAAAAAAAAAGGTCAGAGATATATTCATGATTACAATTGAAAATAAAGCCTCTAACACGCAGCTGAGCCATGGTAGAATATGAGCCTAGTCACTTCTGCAGCAAACTAGAAACCACCTAGGACATCTAATTGAAAAGCAAGATGGTCGCAAGGAGGGCTGCAGCATTTAAATGGATACCTGATGCTTATTTTAATAACTGTTGCCTTTGAATTGTATTTGTCATATCCTTTCTGAATATTCTGTTGCCAAGATGGTGTATTTTTATTGTGACGCTACTTAACTATGTTTCTAAGCTTTGGAAGAGGAACTCTATGAAGTCCAAACGTTTTCCATTTGAACGAGGAACAGTGAACACTGTTCTGAACAGCCTAGTTTGGAATTTAGTTTTAAAAATGTAACTAAGTCTTCTTAAGAAACTCATCAGGGAATTAAATTGATTAGGGCTTTCTCTTTGATTCCCCTCCTGCTTAGGTTTCTGAATTGACTTGATTAGATGAACTGCTCAGTGCTTAGTGTATAAGACTCAGACTGTCTCCAGAGCACAGAAGATGATATTGTGCTGGATTTTATTTGGTTCGTGTCAGTGATTGTTGCAACTGAGCGAGCAACAAATGCATTTTGTTCCTGAATTAAACTCTATGTTTTGAAGTGAAGTCCCATATTTAAAAAGCAGTTTCTCCAGCAGTTTCGACTGTGAACAAAAATGTCATGTCTTGTATGCGCTAAGAAACCTGCTAAGATCAGTTGGTGCATCCTCCTGCAGTTCTCCTGCCTCAGGACTCATGTGATCCCTGGGCTGAATCTAACACAAGGGAGAGAAAAAATATAAAAGTGGTGGGTAATTAGGTGTTTAGTTGATGGATATTGCTTCAATTATATAACTTCACTCCCATTTGTAGATATTATAGTTAAGTGCAGAATGAAAGAGGCATTGTAGGCCTGTATCTGCGAAACGTGAATTAATTCTAGCAATGTAGAGAACATGGGAGATTTTTGTAGTGTTTTTATGAGTGTTCTATATGCCTCAGTTTAATTGCTTGATGATATTCTGCCAAAGTGCATGAAATTAAATAAAAGGAAGCTGTTGCAAGGGAACAAACAGGAAATGAAATAATAAGTAGGATAAGATGGCTCTAGAGAAAATAGCAAGGGATTTTGTAGTAATATCTGAGAAGTTATTAGATGTGAGAGCCCACCTGTGTGCTCCAGAAGCCTTAATTTTTCTTGCACCCTCGTAAAACTGCCTCAGGAGCAGGTGCTGAGGTGGAAAAGGCTGCGTACATGAGTAGCTGGGGCTGGTAGAGCAAATCTTGTGGAGCGGAATATGCAATTCCTCTTCTGCCTCTTCCTTCTCTCCTTTTGAACCCCTGTACCCCAACAAGTCTGGACTGGGTGGGACATAAGCACATCAAAGATGAAAGTCTTTGTGAACTCCTGAGGTAACGAAGCCCGATGTCCCGTAGTTTTGCTCTCACTCTAGCTATCAACCCAAGTTTGTTGCTGATAACCAGCCTTACACTGCATCTTCTATGGCCCATCTTCCTCCTCTTTTCCGCTGGTTCCCCCATCAATACCTGCAGTTTCCCTACAAAAGCCTTCTGCTGCACTCAGCTCTTTCCCTGTGTACCCTTCCACCCCTAGATGTCTCCAATCAACAGTCAGGCTCAAAATTGATGAGAGGGGCACAAAAAATGGCAGTCTGTCTGCTATGGTCACTGACATTTTACTGTAGTGCAGGAGGAAGGCCTTGTTTGGCTGACTTAATAGCCCGTGACCAAGCACTCGGTGCTGCACAACCAAGAGCAGCCATAAAGACTGGCTGGGCTCACTCGTGTGTGAGGTGCAGAGGCCACTATCAGCATTAGGGCGCCTCAAGCTGCTCCTTTTGGTTCTGATTCACCTCTAGTCTTATTATCCAAACCAGAAGCACTAGCGTAAGGGAGCTGCCCTCTCTCTATATGTTGTATTGCGCAACTCTGGTCAAGTGGGATAACATTGTGCTATAATAAGTTGAGTTTATTGTGGAATATTTCCTCCTTGCAAAGTGTACGTGTCGCAGTTTAGTTAAGGCATGTTTAGCATGTTACTGTCGCTTAGAAGGCTTGGTGCCAGACTGACAGTCACCCTTGTTCAGCTCTCTGAATGCAATTGTATGTTAGGTCTTATATTTACATCTTAGCCCATGTGCTTTTTTTTTTTTTTTTTTTTTTTTTTTTTTTTTTTTTTTTTTTTTTTTTTTTTTTTTTTTTTTTTTTTTAAGATACAAGAGAGTTAGCATTTCTGTGGGCTGCAGCATGTACTGGAGCTGGTATTTCTGTTCTGTAAGCCTCCCATTTGTGTTTTCTGTAAAATCGAAAGTGGCTCTTGGTGCTGATCATGTTTTTCCTACCAATTTCATTTGAAGCAGCAGATAATCCTTCCTGAGTTTATTTAAGGTTTTGCTTTTCTTTTTGGAAAAGGCTGTCTATAAAGTTTTCCTAGTTCTAAGTGGTCTCTGGTATCTCTACTAGAGTACACATTTTTTGCTCTATATGTATGCTACCTGTTGGACCGAGCATTTAATATGGGTCCCAAGGCATCATTTTGTTCATTGAACTGTAAGATGAGAGAGGAAAAATATTTTTATACATACATACATACATATATATATATATATCTCAGACCTGCCGGCTCTTTCCAGTTAAGCTGTGGTAACCTCTTAAGCATTGGAGCTGAAATTTTACATGGCAACTGTTTTTTTGTTAAAAAATAGCATTTTATTTTATCTTTTTAGAATGTATTGGTGGAGGAAAACACGTTGTTTTTCCATTTGCCAAAAAACACCCACCTTTCAACCATGGTGTCATGGGCTTTGCAGGGGGGATATGGCAAAAGTCTGCATTTTGAAAGGAGGATGGTTATTTTACAGCTCCCATTAAATTCTTGCCAAGTTCTGAAGTCTTTGAAAGTTATGTGCCAGTGATAAAACCCGGAAAGGTTACATGTCATCTCTGTTTAATTAAGCACCTGACGTGCCATCGTCACTGAGCAAGCAAGAATGTTTCATCCTAGGGTACCTAGGAGCTGAAATGGACTTTCCTAAGCACTTCCCTTGCAAGACTGTGGCTGAAGCGTGTCGCGAAGCAGAAAAGGGAGCACCAAATGGCTGCTGCTGCTCTTGCTTCTGCAGAGAGAAAGTTGCAGTGTTCAATGCAAAAGAAGTAAGAGCTATGCTATGGGTCAGGAGGTGGGAAGAGAAGAGAGGTGACACGATGACACAGGTTTAGATGTAGTCTTTGGTGACTTAGGGAAAGGAAGGGATGTGGCCTGGGGAGACTTGACTGGGAGTTGCTGTGGCTGAGTGGGGGTGTGTAGAGGGTGAGCTGAGAATTGCTAAATGCATAAGCGGTGCAAAAAAAGTGTGAATAAAGGATTACTGGTGGCAGAGGGGGGAATCGATAAGGATGTTCCCTATGCAGAGTGAGGATTTGGACCATTAGCCCTCTCACGTGCTGGGGGGAAGATGGTTTGGGACCATGCAATGTAGGTGCTAGAGTCTCTTCTGTAGTTTTCCTTGCAAGCCAAGGATGAGCGGTCAAAGCTGAGAACTGTAGGCAGACACAGACACCTGTCTGTGTTTGTGGCCTAAGGTTAAATGTTGAATTCTCCAGTTTCTTGGCATTTGCTGCGGGCTATGGGCGGTTTCTGAACCATTTTCTTAGGTCGTGAGCTCCTATCCCTGCCTGGTTACAGAGAGCAGCTGCACAAGAGTGACAAATGGATCCCTGTGAGACTTAAATTCTGCCTTTGGAGCAGGGCTGGAACACCAGACTTTGCACAGGGATTTCTATTTGTCTGCGTAACATGGGAGCTGCTACTGCATTTGTACTCTGAGTTCTGTCACACAGAGATAAGTGTCTGTTGGCAGTGAAATGGAGAGAGTGTTTACACTTTTGTGTGGTAAAATGTTCGTTGTGTACCTTATTCTAGCTCTGATTATATACATTCTTTTTGCTCTCTTCTTGTGTTGTTTTGGGAGAGCGTGCTGTTATTAGTAAACATGCACCGGAGACACCATTTCACTAGGATGAATACAATCCCAAACAAGAACATTTAAAGTAGAGATTATTCTCGAGGGCATTCGTGTATTTCTTTTTTTTTTTTTTTTTTTTTTTTTTTTTTTTTTTTTTTGAGGGTTTTTATTTACATTTTGGTCTATGGATTTTGTAGTTTGTTTTTTTTTAGTTCCACACAGAAGGCAACAAATACAATTTGTGTGATATTAAAGCTTAGCTAGTTGAAATGCCAGATGAACTGCCACATAAGACAACAGTTTCACGGATGTGACTGGTGAATCATGCAAAACTATTAAATTCCCCAAACCACATCATTTCTAAGTATGCTTGCTAAAGCCTTGAGGCTTTGTTGGAGCTTCTGTTAGGAGCCATGTGTGTATCTAAAAAGTCACAATCACTGTCCTGGAGGGTTTGTCATCTGCAGTGAGGAAAGGCACAGCAAGTGACTTGCACTGGTAGAGGGGGAAAAAAAACCATAATTTTATAGCATGGTTAGCTAAATACCTGTGTCAAAAGTTACGGTGTTGATTTTGATAGGTAGGCATCAAGTTCATTCTTCAGCTTACGCTGGCAAAGATATCGTATGTTCCTGTGTGGGTGAAGCTTCTCCTCGAAAACAGTGTAGTTTCTTCTTGAGCCAGTTATATGGCTTTTGTCCTCATAAGTTTTGGTGGAAAGCTGCTCTAGAAACAAACTTTTTAGCAGTTAGACCCCTTGTAGTTTAATGCATTAATTAATGCATATTAATAAATACCTGCATATCCTCTCTGTTCTCTAGTTTAAATAACTGTTCTTTCTCACTTTGGGCGTAGATAAATTGCAGTTTTTCATATGAAAAAGTAATGCTTTTACCTCTTGAATGTGTTTTACAGTAAACTTGTTGCAGTAAACACCCTTCTATAGACATACCTGAAATACTTTTCAGCTTATTGGTTTATAAACTGTTACCAGGACAGGTACTGCACTGTAAAGGTCAGTGCAAGGCAGTTCAATGCTGCAGCAGTTTTTTAGGTAGAATTTGCCATTTGTTCTGTGCTGGAGTGACTGTGCTACTAGCTGCACCCAGGCTTTTAAGGTAACTAAAAAATACTTATTTTTCAATCTTTTTTCCTGAAATAAACCCCAATGTTTGTGTCGTAATCCCAGTAGTTCTCTGCACTTGCCTGAGTTTGTTTTCACACAGTGGGGTGACCATATGTATTTCCATAATGAAAGCATTTTGCCTGGATGGTGATGGCCATGTCACTCTACGGATACCTGTGTTAAATGTTGTGTTATTTTTTTCACTTTTTGGTGTTTGTCGCATGACTTGGGACATTAAGAAGCCTGAATGAGGATCCCAACCCTCTGGACAGTGGCAGGAGGTTGCTTCTCTCTTAGGAGCTATGGTCAGGCCTAGGGAGGGGACCTTCTTTCTGAGTAAGGGATTGGTAACTGAAGCAGTAGCAGGCTGTAATGTGGAACATTTTTTTTTGTCTGTTGTTCTCCCTAGTCAGTTTGAGTCTTCTACTTTTTGTTCTGATAAAACCTAGGTTTTTTTCTGAGTTTAAAACTTGTCATTTTCTTCAGCAAACTCATTGCTGTGAGATCTACCTCAAAGCACTGGACAGCTTCTTCATATCCCTCCTCCAAAACAGGTCTCAGTGCACTGTGGTTTGCGTTCTCATGCTTGCACTTGCCTCTTCTCTGTACCTTTCTGACACCTTGCAGTCATCTTGAGCTGTAGCATTTCTTATGGGCATTGCATCTCATGCTGTCCAGCTTTTCACCTTGTCTCCACTGCCATGTTTGTCACCTTTTGCGATGCTCAGTTACATGTCCTTGAACACCAGTCTGAAGGAACTTCATGAGTAAATTGCTTCCTGCCTGGTCCTTTCCACTTACTGCAGTTTCCCCTTTAGTTAGTTTATCAGATTTATGCTTTTTTTACTGTTACTGACTTTTTTTTTGCCAGTTTAGCCTATGTAGTCCTTTGGCAATGATATATTAAAATCTAGGTAAGTTACGTTTACAGCCTTTTTTGGGTGTGTGCTTGTGTGTGGAAAAAATGGATGGATTTTCGATTAGTGTGACATGATCTGTCTTCTGTAATTCATTTTATCTGCTTTTGTTTTTCCATTCTTTTCTGAAGATTTGTATGAAAGTCTTGTGTGCTATTTATAAGTGACTGATGTGTCTGTATTGTCAAAATGACTTTTTCCCTCCGTCTCTTCTCTGAAGTATAGGCATCATGTTTGGTTTTCTTTAGTCATATGATAGTCCCTCATTTGATGGATTTATTTAATATCCATGCAATTTCATGAACCAATTCTTTCAGTGTTCTGTGAATAATGAAGATTATTTTCCCCTCAGACTTGAGAGCAATAAGATCTTTGGATTTTGCTTCCGTCTCTGTTATTTTTATCTCTGAGAACTCTGTCAGGTCTTTGGTCCCCTGTTCAACATTGGTTTATTTTTTAGAATATAATGGCAGTGTGAGTGTATTTTGGGAGCTATGCCTACAGTTCACGTAAGCTCTATCCCACTGCTGTCATTTTTTTCTGTTTCTGTTTTAGCATGGCTAGGAGACCTTCTCATATTCTATCTGTATATTCTCTTTCCGGTTGCTGGTTCAATTTTAGCAGTATAGCCATCATTTCGATCTGTGACCTCTGAGCACAGAGGTGCTTGTGAGCTTTAGGACAGCAGTAGTAATTCAGCAGTTATCTTCCATGTGCAAGTTCTCTTCTAACTATTCATCTCTTCTCTTGCAGTAAGCACTCTGTTGAGCCTGGAATCTTCTCTTAAAAATCTTTCTTCATTCATGTTGAGGCTTGTTTAATAACTCTGGCACTGCTGACTTAAGAAATCTAACTTCTTCTCTGCACGTGGCATAGAGGGCCTCAGTTTTTTAATGCATTTCATGGAAGTAAAGGAAGTGATTATGGGCAAGCAGGGAGATGATGAAGGCTGTCTTGAAAATAACAAATAAGATGAGGATGTGTGACCTTCTCTAAAAAGTGCTATGGGCTGCAGACAGATTCTTTGTTTAGCTGAAGCTATAGGCTTTCTTTAGCATTGGGTCCCTGGTGACCTAGTGAAGAAAGGAGCTTAGCTCAGTGTAGATAAATCTTTATATTTCTGAAATACTGCAGTGCAACTTTGCTGGTGGAGCAGATTGCAGAGTAAGGATTTGAGTGGATTGATCTCTCTTTTTTTTTAAACATAGAAATTAGAGGCTTTGCATACTTTTGATAAGTCAGACTTTTTTTTTGCACATGAAGCTCCTTCAGGAAAAAAAAGATTGATCTGATCTTGGAGCAGGTAAAGAATAACAAATTTTCAAAAATGTTGGTTGTCCGTATTTGTTCTATGCTAAAAAAGTATCTATACAATGAGTCCAGAATTAATTTAAACTGTGCCAGTCTATTTTTGTGTGTTCATGGATCATTTTTACCTTCTGCAAGAAAACTAAAACTGCAAAGCAATGAGGAGATGATTTTTTCTTTCTGTGGAAATGCAGAGATTAAGAAATCACCTCACTTGAAAGCGCACGGAAACAATTCCAGGTTGGATGCAACAGTCAGTAGCCATGCAGGAGTCTCTCTCCGTGGCTGGCACTGAAGGGCCGCAGGATGTGGTCGCTCCGCTGCCGCGCTATTCAGACTGAGTGACGCCATGTCCAGAGTCATCTCAGAAGTGCAGCCATTTCTAGACCTTGTCTGGCTTCCTAAGTTCTCATATGACCCACTGTGAAGGACCATTTGAGTTTTCAGAGTGTTTATCAGGTTGTAGTCACCACTAGACCTGAAACAAAGCCAGGTTTTCATGCCAGGCTAATTGCAAGTTCACAAGCCTTCCCAGAGCTGGAGTGCTGAAGAACTTAGTCCAGATCCACCTTTGCAGGTGTCAGTGTTGCCTTGACTGGATCAAGGCAGAGCTGGAGATGAGACTTTATAGACCTGAGCTAGCTTCAGATGGATGGTATCTTTGCTCAGAATGCCACAGCTTGTTCTGTAAAAGCTTGTGATTAAAATGAAATTAAGATTAAGGCAAGATATGATTAAGATACCCTAACTCTCAATTTTACTGCAGAAAATAGAGGCTTAAGTTATCTGATATTATTCTTGTCTACAAGTAAGTGAAGAAAATGGTATTCCCAGATCGTACAGTGCATGCTGTATAGCAAGATGAATCCGTTAGAGCTACACACGGGGCAGGTAGCTGCTTTTGTCTTACCAAGACTGTCTTTTTCTAGCTGGTGTTCAGTAAGTTTTCGCTTGCTCTGCAGGTACGATCTGCTTTCTTAGTTCTTTGGAGAAAGTAAATCTAACCACTTCCCAGTACTGCAGGTACCCTGTGCCAATTAACAGTACCCTGGGTCTGTCACTCTTCTAGTTCACGCTAGATGAACACTCCAGTGCTCTGTTTTACATGTGAATATTATTGTGGTAAATGTGGGTATGAAGAAGGTAATCTGTGGATGCAAAACGATTCCAGGTACTTGTTTTCTGTTTGATGATCGAAACATGGTCTTAACGTGGTGTGTATACTTGAAGCTCACCCCTTCAAACATGAGTTGAAGCCCTTGTTATATTGACAGAATGAAATTTGCTT
The DNA here is from genome assembly GCA_003342815.1 of Eudromia elegans. Lineage (NCBI taxonomy): Eukaryota > Metazoa > Chordata > Aves > Tinamiformes > Tinamidae > Eudromia > Eudromia elegans. The sequence goes on along the minus strand of PTEX01000056.1, from coordinate 1,069,596 downwards.
GAGCTTCACATGGTTTGAGTTTCAGCCACTGTGCTTAGCCAGTCTATAGAAGTAACTACCTTTTCCTTTGGATGATTTGGCCACACGTGAAAGAATAGTATGAGAAACTTCTGCTAAAGATTTTGGAGAACACATCATCTTATGTGTTTATAGACTGTGTGAGACCTCAGCTTCATTTACAAGTGCCTGCAATTTCCTTCTGTAAAGATGAGGATGTGAAGCAAATGAGTTTACTGCAGTTCAATTCATAATTCTGATAATTTTTGAGACTTGAAGTATGGAAGAAAACGATGAGAATTTTAAACATTTTTTAATTATTGTTATTTCTCCGGCTGTTGGGATGAAATGATGGAACAGTTCAATAAACACTACTAATGCTCATTTTCTGGCATGGCACTGGATTTGACAAAATCATTCTGAAAAGTTCCGCAGTTAACCCTGAGCTGGAAAGGATGAGCGGCAAAGTTTGTTCTGTTTAATGAAAGAAGAATCAAGAGCAGGATGCAGAACTTAATGTTTTGCTATTCAGAAGTTTTAAACTATGGTAACAAATCAGAAAGTCAAATTTCAGACTACTTTGTTTTTAAAAAAAAAAAAAAATGGAAAGACGGTGCTGTGAGATATTATGCCTTCCTTTGAGAGTCACTTTCTTACATAAAATCTTTAACTGAATCTTTAACTGATAAATGAGAAACTGTCAAATTATATATATATATATCTATGTGTGTGTGTGTGAGAATTTCAGATCTCTTTTATGTTTACTGTAGTCTGGCATACTTTGCAAGAAACTGTATCTGTGTGATAATGACTAATATGGTGACCATTGCTGGTATATGTATGCCCCTGTCTTAAAGCTACGAGCTTGGATGTTTTAGCTTTATTACTAAAAATGTAAATTAGATTCAAATTTAAGTAGGTAACACACACAGCCTGAAGGAAATGAAAATATCTTACAATATATTAGTATCCAAACTATGTTTGCCAACTGTTTTTTTTTTCAATCTGATTAACTCTTAGTCTAACATTTAGATTGCCAGAGACCACAGGGATTATCTCTTTCCATTGTAATTAAACCAGAAAGGGACAATTTAATGAAAGCTTCTCTTCAAAACAAAAAAGAAGTTGAAAAGCACTGATTTTTTTTTTTAAAGGGCTTTTTAACACTATTTCTGGCATTAAAGATAACCTGCTACAGAGGGAAATAACAGAAAGGAGAACATCCACAGTGTGAATACTGTTGCTTGGAGGTGGTGATGCTATGAAGCAAGGTAGGCACTGGGGTGCTAGCTTTTTAATGGACTCGATGTTGGAATCATAACATGTTTATGAAAGCAAAGTGACTTTGCTGGAAGGATACTTGATGTTAGTAGCAGGTGATTTTTCTTTTTTTATTGTGTTATTTTTACCAAAGACATGTGAAATGCATCCTGGTAGTCTAATTGATACGATCATCTTTCAACTTCAAATGTAAATATAATGCTTATGTGGGTAGCTGCTAGTACTGCAATTGCTGCTAGTTTCCTGACTCAAATTGACTTCTCCCTGTAGAGGTGTATGTAGGTGGTGGTGGTGGTGTTCTCTTCTCCTTTGAGGCAGTTGATCCATGCTGAATTTTATAAATTTGGATTGGTACCACCTAGTAAAGACTTTTAGTAAAGCTGATAGTTATTTTTTTCTGAGACTATGCTGTGACTTGTGTACTGTATTTGAAGAAATAAGCTGAAAGTTTATTTTCATATAGACTTCTTCCTGCTACATTCTCACTGATGCTATATTATGCTTAAATCTTATCTGAGTATTCTACACTTAAACCATCCTATAAGGGAGTCATGATGCATCTATCAATACACAGTTAATATGAGATTTTAAAAAAGGGATGGCAATTCCAACAGACAGTTCTGAAGATCAGGTTGCAAGTATTTTATTAACACCAGAAGTCGATAGTAACAGTAAAAATGATAGCACATTTGAGCATCATACTGATAACCAGAGAACTGATTGACAATTGGGAAACTTCTGTTTCAGTTCCTACCTTTAAAATTTCTTGGTATTGCAGTAGGGTGTTCATGTTAACTGCTTTTTTTTTAAAAAAAAGAGGTATTTCAAAACTCATTCATAGTTTAACTACAGTTAAGTAGAAGTTAACTTGCAACTTGCTGCTTATTGTTGCCTTCCATGTGGGGCAAATCATGATTTTAAAGTAGACTTTATTTAATTTATGGCCTTACTTTTTGGTATTCTAGCTATTTTGCGATTCATCTAAAATAAGAAATACTGGCATTCAGAAGAACACCCTTCAGTGAGGGGCAAATCTAGGCAAATGTAATCTCCTTTGAAATATATATATTTTCTTTCTCTCTCTCTCTCTCTCTCTCTCTCTCTCTCTCTCTCTCTCTCTCTCTCTCTCCTTGTAAACTTTTTTAAAGAAATCTTAGAGGAAGGTTGCACAACAGCAGTGCTAACTGAGATTACAATCCCTTAGGCAAAAGAAGTAACTTAAAATCTGTATAATTGGTCACAACAAGCACAATAAAACAATGGTTAAACTCACAAAATCTTATCAACCATAAGTTCTAAAGCAGATGGGGGAAAGTGGAAATGATGTGGAATAGAATGGCTAAAATTATTCTGAATTCTTTGATCTCACTAACACACTATTCTATATCGCCACTGAGGTCAAGCACTCCTTGGCCTTTTACACTCTCATTGCTCTAGATGCACTTGAGAAATTAGTCCTTATACTGGGAAGATGACCAGATTTTAATTTCAGTTCTGGCCCTCATCCTAGCAGCTAAAACCATTTTTTCCCCCATGTTGTTGGAGAGGGTGAAGTCTGTCCTTACCTTTAGTATCCCTGCAGTTGTATGTTGCTGCTGTCAGTTAGATTCCAGTCTTTTTTCCTACTGCAACTTGGAATTCATCATGGGTATTGCCATTCCGTTTAACTTCTGCCCAGGATGTGTGAGTCTGGGTATAGCTGTCAGTCTTGATCTGTTTCTGGAAACTTTGCAGTGCTCTTGCAGCTGAATGCCATTCAGCATAAAGTTTTCCAGGAAGAGGTAAATACTAGTTTATGGTATGAAACTTTTTATTATACTTCTTGTTACACGTTGGAAACAACTACTACAGTAGAAACAAAAGCAACAAATAAAACCCACATCAAGAAGAGCAGATTCAATTTGGATCAGTTCACGTTTGCAGTGAATAGCATGGAGTTAATTGGCTGCATTTGTCAGGTCAGTTCTCTGTGCTCTGCAGAGACCTAGCAGAGCTTGTTCAAAATGGCAGTATGAAATAACCTGGTATAATTTTACTTTCAATATAGTTTGTTTTACCTGGAATTTTGCTCCATCTGTGTTATCTCCCATCTCCTCCATTACTGCAGGTGATGGAAGATGTCAAACTTGTTGGGCTGCCATAGGGGCCAGGGGAGCTCCCTGGGGCCGATGTCAGCGGCGCTTTCAGTGGGGCAGGACCAGGCCTTGCTGCCAGGGCCCCTCTCCCCTACTCTGAGGCAACAGTGCGTTGGGGACAGCCCAGATAAGATGTTTGCCAGCATTTCCCAGATGTGACAGAGAGCTTCTAGCAGACACATACACATTTGCACTGTAAGGTTACATTGACTTTGAGCTTAGGGAAGGCATTTACTGTACAGGTATCTGCATGACATGAGCCTTGATTTTTATTTTAAGGAGTATTTCTCATAGTTTTAGTGCAAAGCAGGATGAGAGGTTAGGGATATCTGCAGCATGAAACAGATGGCTCTTTCTTTGGAGGAAATTAGCCAGACAGAATTGCAACTCAGTCTAATTAAGCAGCTGACAGGTTGACTCGCATCTTTTCTGAACAGTCTGAAGCAAAATTTAAGACTCTGATCCTAGAAATAGTTAAGTGTAAGTATCATTCTGGCCATGCAAGTTGCTTCATTGAACTGAATGGGATTTCTCTAGTGAGGAAATTCATGTGTGGTTAAGTGTTTGCAGGATTTGCATCTTTAATCTGTAAAGATCTAGAGTAAGACTTTTTCACAGCTCAGGCATTTCAAAGCTCAGGGGGTCTAATTTCTGTTGACTTTCTGTAATATTAAAGGCCCTAAAGCCACAGTCCTAGGAGGTAGGTAGGCTGTTATTTAACTTCTGCAGACTTCATCAACATAAGCCCACTTGGATACTGGCATCTAGTCTGTGCACCATAGTGGGATATTAAGTATTCATCTCTTACAGTTTTATCCTCAACTGCTGAATGGGCAGAATATTCAAGGATATTTTTGGTTCTAGAAAGGTATTTTTTAAAATTTTTTTTCAGAAGTATCAGCACAGGTGATTTATTTAACCTCTAGTTATTTGAAAAAAAAGAGATAGGCATCTCATCTGTTTAAAAGGTTTTGGGAATGTCCACAAGGTGCCTCAGCATAGTAGGACATCAGTGATTTTTTTTTTTAAATAGGATGAAGCCTAGGTAACTTTTAACATTGTGGGGAGATGTGGCTTTGGGTAAGCTACTGAGACATGCCTGAAAATGTTGGCTGAACAAGTGTTGTTTCAGTTCAGGGCAGTGGTCTGTTTGTAGCAGAAAGAACAGTAATAGGAAGAGATTGAAAAGTACATGAACTTTCTGTTTGCTCTTTGCATTTGAAAGGCATAAATGTGTTCTTTAATGTGCACCAGCTTTTATTTTCCTCCTTTTGAAACCTAAGAATATAAAGCAGTGGCACTTAAACCTTTTGCTCCTAATTTTAATTCTAGAAATAATTGTTTGAAGGCTCATGTGCTCCTATTTTTTCTCCTTTATGTTGCACAGAAAGACAGTAACACTTAATTTTTGATCCCCATGAGGAAATAGAAGCATTTCTATCTCGTATATTTTAGCTGATAATAATGAGTTAGGTGGAGGTTAAAGCTGCTGAATAAAATAAAATATAGTTGTTTGATCTTACTTGAATTTGTTGATATGGTTCGTAGTGGATCAAAAAGTCTATTTTCCTTGTTGTGTGCTTTCTTAGATGAGAAATCTTTCTGTGGTTTGTGTGCCCTTACTGTGAAAATTACAAGGAAAACCATGTATTTTTTTGTCCTCTGAAAATATGTGTAAAATAAATAAAAATGAACCATGAAAATTAGCATACAGAACTATATATTCTAAAACAGATAAAGCTTTTCGTTTGAGTGGGAAGATGCATTTCAAAATGTTTCTCAGAAACGGTCTGGTATGTGGCTCCTATTCACCTATTTTGATATTTATTAACAGGCTGTTTTTAACAGTATTTTTTTTAACTCACTGATACTGCAAGCCTTTTTGTGGTTTAACAAAGCAAAATTTTAAGATATTGCTAAAGAAGTGGTATCTGTCTCTATAGCAAGGCAGTGAGAACTACTGCATAGATACATCCCCCTCAAAGTACCCAGCCTTCTGGGTGAAGAGCGGATATGTTTGACGGAATTACACATTTCTTCAGCTTTTATTTTTATAAATATCTGTTCCTTGCTGGGTAGGCTTTCTAAATATGATTTTTTTTTTAAAAAAAAAAGTGCTGCTATTTGGATAACTACTTATTTAGCTCACAGAAGAAATGCACAGAATGGTATTTTCATTGTTTTAATGAAACTATCATTGCATTTGCTTGTGAAGTTTCAATTGGCTTCTTAACGGAAGCATGTTCAACAGGCAAAAAAATTAAACGGTATAAAAAAATGGTGTGATGTTCAGATAATGAAAAATGTATCACTTAACGGTGTTTGCATTATTCAGTTATACACATACAAGTGTCTGCTCTAATCCCTTGCCAGGATGTTGTCTTGGTAACCGGTTACCTGCACACCTGCTCAGCTTCTACAAGTTAGGGAAAATGTACGGTTATTGGCCACGAATAGACTGAAATGGAACATAAAAATCCAGCAGAATATTAATATTTAATAAGACTGCATCTTCTAACTTTAGTGTTTTGTTTCCAGCAGCAAGTTTTGCATTTGAACAAAGAGAAATTTGACATCATTCATGTTACTTCTTTCTACAAAGCAAGGAGAAGTCAAATTTGTATCTTACGATCCTTTAACACAAAGTGAAAAATAATTCAGCAGTGGGCATGCTAAAATAAGTGTTATGCTTGTGACAGTCTATGAGAGTGTTCACACAATGCTTTGAAGTAATTAATAACTGTTACATTTGTCACTTCTTAAAATGGCTCCTATTTGTAACTGAAGCAAACTATAGGTCAGTTCCAATAATGTACTCACATGAGAATGTGAAACTGTGGGGAAGGTGGAAAAGGCTGACCCAGAAACTATTTTATGCTCTGGCTGAAGTTCCCTGGCAGATCTCTACTTTAACTTGAAAAAATTTCTCCTGGTATAAATATTGTGTTCTGCTATATCCCAAGAACTTACTGGCTCCTTAGGAATAGGTAAAGAAGAAAGTGAGGATGGAGTGACCTTTTGTTCTTTAAACTTCAACTTTGCAAAGAATTGCTAGAAAATTATGGGATATTTTTTGACATCTTACGTTTTTGCTTTCTTAAGATTTTTTTAAAGATCTAGTTATAAGCAGAATGTAATAATACTCTCATAGTCTTTCAGTGCAGATGTACTTGGTGCATTATAGCAGTAAGACATGCATTGAAGGAACTGTGGTATGTATGTTGCTATGCACAGTTTCTGTCCTACTAAGAAATGTCTTCCTAGAGCATGGACAGAGAGAAGTGGCTCTTACTGACAATTTTTTTTTAAAATATATATATGTACATACATATGTGTGTGTGCACACATGTGTATGTGTATATATACATGTATATATGTATATAATATCCACATGCACACATATGTTTAGGAGTTTACATATCTATATACTTGAAAATCTCATATATGACAAAAAGCCATACTGCTGAATACAGAAACTGCTTGAAGTTAACCAGAATGCTTATTTAGATTGCATATCCTCTACTGGCTGTTATAACACATGACACTCCAGTATTTTCTAAAGTGAGGATATCTTAAACATCCATTGACATGTTGTTATATATTGTTCTCAAGTTATAAAGGATGTAAAAGGTGGAGGACAGGTAGATTTTTATTCAAGAGACCTCACTGCTTCAGAAGGTTTTCTCTTCATAGTACAGAAATGGGATGCACTCTTGCCTTTATTCTTATCTAAAGTATTGGCAATTGTGAAAGAAAAAATAAGTTAGAACATTTTTTTAAATGCATTTACATTAGGGGGTACATACACAGGTGGCTTATTCTAATAACTACTCCAGTGTTCAATTTAAAATGCCCATTAATGCCCATTACATCATTTGGTTTTTATAGTGCATGGTGTTGCATCAATTTCTTGCTCAAAGAGTCAAACTGTGCAGTCCCTAAGCTTGAATTCCCCCTCCTCCCCACTCCTTCCCCTGTCCCCCCCCCCCCCCAAAAAAAAAAAAGACAGGATATTTATTTGCTAAATTATGAGTAAACATCTTGCATTCAAAAGTTGGTTTTAGTATTATCGCTCTGTTCATTTTTCAGTAGCCTTGACAGTATGCTAGATGCTGTCTACACTTAGGGAGACAGTTTCATGGCACTAATGCATAGATCTCACTTTTCTTGCTGTATCTTGTGCAAATGAATCATCACAGGAGTCTCAGACTTCAGCTATATTTATTTCTGTTCAGCAGTCTTTACAATTTCTGTGATCTTTTTCTGTTTCTCATACAGAAGAGGAGATGAACCTTTTTTTTTTCTGTTTTTCTCTTTTTCTTCCCCCAGATTGTGTGTGTGGGTATGTGTATAATTTATACAAATATACAAATATTAAACCCATTTCCATATATTTCATATTGTTAAGGATACTTATCAAAATATGTCTCTAGGGTTAATTTGATGTTATTGTCTTGGCAGTCCTGAAAAGTAGGAAGTAGCCAGCGTGGATTCACCAAGGGGAAAGCATGCTTGACTAACCTGATAGCCTTCTATGATGGGTGGGTAGATGAGGGCAGAGCGGTGGATGTCACCTATCTAGAATTCAGTAAAGCTTTTGATACCATCCCTCACAAGCTCCAGAAGTGTGGATTAGATGAGTGGACAGTGAGGTGGATTAGGAACTGGCTAGATGGCAGAGCTCAGAAGGTGGTAATCGGTGCAGAGTCCGGTTGGAGGCCTGTGGTTAGCAGTGTCCCCAGGGGTCAGTCGTCGACCCAGTCCTGTTCAACTTATTCGTTAACGACCTGGATGAAGGGATGGAGTGCTCCCTCAGCAAGTTTGCTGATGATACCAAGCTGGGAGGAATAGCTGACAGCCCTGAGGGCTGCGCTGCCATCCAGAGGGACCTGGACAGACTGGACAGCTGGGCGGCGAGTAACCTCATGAAGTTCAACAAGGGCAAGTGAAAGGCCATGCATCTGGGCAGGAATAACTCCAAACACCCGTGCAGGCTGAGGACCTCATGGAGAGCACCTCTGCAGAGAGGGACCTGGGGGTCATGATGGACATCGAGTTGACAGACTTGAGAAATAGACCCCAAGGAATCTTATGAAGTTCAACCAGAAGAAGCGCAGAGTTCTGCCCTGGAGAGGAATAATCCCATATACGAGGACAGGCTGTTCAGCTGTGAAGCAGCTCTGCAGAGAAGAGCATGGGGGTCCTGCTGGAAAACAAGCTCACCACGAGCCAGCAACGGGCCCTTGTGGCAAAGGCGGCCAGTGGTGTCCTGGGCTGCATCAGGCAGAGAGTTGCTGGAACACTGAAGGTTGATCCTTCCCCTCTCTTGGCTCTACTTAATCAGAAAAAAAGGGAAACCACATAATAAAGAAAACAAAAAGTCTCAAAAATCTATTCCTGTCAACTTCATCTGCAGGCTGTATGCATTAGCAGCTGTGAGGGTGATAGGTATATGATACCCCAGGAAAGGATACAACTGTTTTAGTATACAAACATGGTGCTAAATAAACCCTTTCTTGCAGAAATTTTCATCACTTCTGAGCACAAACAAAATATCTTATTGTGAAGTGTTAGCACTATGTTATTATACTGGATAGTCACTGATAATGCACAATGAAAAGGAGCAATTTGCTTGTGTAATAATAACTTCTTTTTTTTAAAAAGGAACAAACAAACAAAACCCTAAACTCCTTAAATGGATTCATAAAGTTTGAAAAACGCTATCTAGAATATTACTTATGACAAAGTTTAAGTGCGATGATGGTAAGATGAATGTTAAGTGTCCAGCTTTTAGAGGAATGCTTTTTTAAATTATAGTAGTTTTTGAAATATCTGTGTTAATATGGAAGCAGCTAGCAGCTGCAAGTGATGGTTTCTGGAGAATCAAGATTAATTTGTTTCAGATGTGTTGTCGATGTGACGTGTGTACAGTTTATGTTCTCAGATTCTATTATTTGAACATTTTCCTCAAATCGGTTTCTTAATTTGCGCATATAACATCCAAAAGAAACTTCAGCTGTGCTTCGGTCCAGAAATGAACCTTTGAAGGGACCTATAGCAGGGCAAAGTATATCAGCGTTGCTTTTGCATCTGATTACATCTTTCAGCCTGTGCATAACCTAACAGAGTAAGGAGATGATGAAGGTGAATGAATTTCATATTGCGAATTCTAGATGATCTTTGATTTGGTTTTAAAGCAAAGCTAGAAAGCTAGACTCTGATTTTTAGTTATGCTTTGTCTGTGCTTCCAAGATGCATATGTGACCTATTGGTCAACTTATTTTTACTGTAGTTATCTTCTCTCATTGTTTTACTGTGGTTGTATTCTCTGCATTGGTCTATTCTCCATATCCATTTGTCAAATGGATGGTTTAAGTCAGTGACCGTATCAAGGAAACAAGAATGCTAAAGTGAGAATTAGGTGTTTGAAAATGCTTGGACTTCATTTCTGGAAACCCTGCACTTAACATTAAGAGATTATGCTCAATTCTGTTTGTATATGTTTATATATGTAAATATATAAAAGTGTCTTAATATTTTTATGGAATACATAGTCTTTATTATTAAACCTTAAAAAAGCAAGAAAAAACACTATTTCAAAGTAGCAATAGTTAAAATCTAATTGAGGCAGTGCTCTTTGTATAGGGTTATAATTTACAGTTTAAAACAATTGCCTTATGTATCAACTAAATATGAATTCAAGCAAACAAAAAAAAGCTTAGTGATTCTTGACCTTTTAAAATCAGAGTAATCAATCCTGGCTTGTTCTCTACTTTAATGCATACTGTCACCTAAAGTTTAAATGCCAGACGGTGTTTCTTCTCTCTCATGTGGGTCTGAGGCCATTCATTGCAGAAGCGAAGCAGAATGACAGCTTGCTTTGTCTGATGTGTAGAGTTCTTGACTGTGCTATTCTTACTTTATTCTATAATAAGTTGGTAATAGAAATTCACTGGCCTGCAGGGCAGAGTTAATTTGTCACAAATATTAGGTTGATTTAACAGGAATGGAATGTGGTAGAACAATAGACAGGGATTTTTTTTTTAATGTGGTTCTTTTAGATGTCATGATGTCAAACACTTGCTAATAAAGAAATGTTATCTTTATGTAGTTAAATAGTGAGTTTTCATGACTATTAAATAATTGTGCTGTGTTTATAAAAGTGTATTTACTTCAGTTTACGTATTTGAACAAAGAAGAATTGGGATTTCTTTTTCCTTATGCTTCAGTATTGCATAGTCAAATTCTTCAGTGCTATAGAAAATATTTTGCTTATGAATCCATGTCTTAGAAAAGTTTCTCTTAACCAAATAAAATCTTTGCTTGCTGGGACTTTTGTTGCTGTTGTTTCCCAATTAGAACCTTGATTTTCTTCAAGAGTTCAATTATCAAGGTTTCTCTGCCAAAGCCTTTGTGTCCTTATGTTGAGTAGTCTAGTACTATAATTTTTAAAAGCAGGAGATTATCATAACATAAATCACTTTTGAAAGAGATAAAAGATATAGATATTCCAATGTGAGAATTGCAGAACAAGATTAGGACCTATGGTGGGTTCTAAGGGAAGCTGATGTGCTTCTCTGCAAGCCAAAGCAAGCTATTGCCAACCTTGGTCTCTTGGTTCAGTAGCTTTTTAGAACAGTCTTTTAGATCCTGCTTTGCTTTTAATTAGCCAAGCAAAGGAAGCCTAATTATTTTCTAAGTTGTTAAATTGATGTAAGCTGTCAGAATATGAAATTTGGATATATTATTACTTAGATTAATCTTCCATATAAAATTGCCATTTTAGAATAAATCCTTGTTTGTTTCATGCCAATTAGATGTGAATTTTTTAACTTTTTTTATTTCAAAGCCTCTCTCATCTAAATGCATGAGAGCTTAGTTGCAAAACTTCTTATACACATTAGCACAAAGATTTTATTTATGATGTATGCTTAGAAGACTAGTCAAAAATGGCCACGTGTCTGTGCTCAGATTATCACACAAGCACGCATATCTGAAGTGATTGTCTAAGAAATTGAAATTACAGCATGTTTTCTGATATCTTCATTTCTATTTCTCTTAATTCATAGAATATGGGAATGAAGTTTAGCAGTTCTTAGGACAGCATGATGTAAAAATGTAGTTTATCTGAGACAAGGTGTCAGGTCCCTTCATAAAGGCGTGATTGGTTATTGTACACTTGAGCTTGAATTTATCATCTGTAGCTTTCAAGTTAGCTTTTAAAAGACTTTCCAGCCTCTTGAAGATGAAATGGATAGGGGAGATGTGGTAGGAAATTGTAGGAAATGCTGCAGTTGATCAAGAGATGGTGAAAGTTTGTCATTGTTGCTTTTTTTTAAGCAATGCAATTAGGGAAGAAAGAAGCTTAGTCTTTCAAATGTACTTTACAGTTTCTGTAAAGCAGTGTAGAATTGCCTGTTTTCAGAGGGGAAGAACAGTGCCTTACTCAGAATATCAGCATATAAGCAAGGATGCGGTATGTTGCTCTGCCTTATAACCCTGATGCATGAGCCTTCAGCTGGCTCCTGCAGTACTGAGCTCCCGGCTCCCCTGCTGCTTCACTGCTCCCTCATAAAAAGGTCAATTCCTCTCCCCACCTTCCCAGGCTGTCCTTCCTGAACAGCCTTTCTCCATCGACTGCAGCACTCCAGTCGTGTGAGCTATCTCACCGTGTCTCTTATCCTAATGAGACTGTGGCCTTGCAGCCACACACAGACTTCTCATTACTCCTGCTGCTCTTTTGTTCCCCGTGCTGCATGCATTAACGTGCAAACTCTTCAGGGAGATTTTTCCTTCAGTGCTGCTCTGTAGGCACTTTCTTGTTTATGTGCATATATTTGGGGTGCCCCACTTCACCCATGCTTTGTTGATACTGAGGTTTCATCTGTTCTTATCACCCTGGAGCCTCTGCTTTCCAATCTTGCCCAGCGCTTCCCCACTTCATAGCTGGTCATTCTCTCCCTCCCGCACTATGTGTGCAATGGAGTGCAGGCTTTCCTCAGCTAATGGATACTGTCCCAGCCCTGCTTGGAGAGGGGCACAGAAATCACCAAATCTGCTGAGGTGTCTGGATAGTAATTATCTTAAATTCTCCATCCCCACTGCGACAGTGAAACTCATCTTTAAGTATTTTGCACAAATAGACAGTCTTGAGGTCAGTATCACTATTTATTTAAGATGGGCATCGTGGCTTAAGAAGTTAACCTGTGCAAACCGACTTGTTTATGCATCTGTTCTCAGCTTGTGGGAGCTTTTAACTTTGTTTTGCTTTGTGTTGCTGCTGTTATTGTTGTTGCAAACATTAGACGTACTTTTGAGGAGCTGCAGTGAAAACGCGATGATGAAAAACAACAACACAGTGTAAGGAAAAAAATAGGCCCTATTTTCTAATTGGGGAAGTATAGCTAGTGCCAGTCTGCTGAAAATGCAGCGCGGTTGGATAGCTGCAAAGCGACTCTTTAGTTTCATTTCTTTGATGTTATCTGTATGGTGTTAGGTATAACCGACTTTTACTCAGAATGTATGTTTCTCTCTCCTTTCTCTGGCAAAGCTCAGTTTCAGTTGTAAATGTGGTGATTAAGTTATTTAAAAAAAATAGGTTTTAAGCATGCTGGAATGTTAGATTAGTATTCATAATGTATGGATATGAGATCGGTATCTGTATTTAAACTACGATGCTTTCTTTCTATTTATAACTTCTCTTTGGTCATTGGATCCTTGATCTGAATATATTATTTATTTCTGAGATATTTGTAAAGAACACCTCCAGAGGTTGTTAACATTTGTCAGCTCCTAGAATGACAGCACCAGTCACTTTAAGAGACAAGTAATTTTCCTCTTAAAGAAAAGGGATGCTAATCTCCACCCACAGTAACGTGTTTTGAGAAACATAATGCACTAAGAAAATGTACCAATTACTTGGCTGAAAATTGCTTCCCTTCTGCAAGATAGATGATCATAACATTTTTGGTTTTTAAACTAGTTTCATAACATAACTCCCTCTTCTGCACAGTAAAACTTACTCTTTCAGTAAATAGATGAATGTTCTATCAGCTATTTGAATAGCATTGTCCTGTAGCTTCATATTTTAAGATTCCAGTCTAGGCTATGATTGCTGGCCAAGCTCCCTAAGTAGAAGCCAGCGTTGTTGTTCTTCATTAGGGAATGAATAATAATGAACCAGTGTTGTGCACACAAACATATTTCACTTACAGAGCTATAAGGGCAGGATTCTTCCACTATAAACCACGATGGGCAGTTTTTATTGGTAAGACGCTGGGTTATAACTATAATTTCTAAATTGTCCTTTTCAAAAGCCTGAAAAGATATTGACTTATGAGTATGGTAGGAGTAGTACAAGGAATATAAGTATGTGTATGAATGGCTATACCTCAGTATAACTATTTGCATATACTAAGCCAAAAACAGTGAAGAAAACTGCAGTTATATTAATAAAGTTGCTTAATTGTGTGTAATGAAACTTTTAATTTACTGCAAGCTACTGAAACTATCATTTACCTAATAAAAATTATACCCTTTTATTTGTGTTATTTCCTATTTAAATCAGCAGGAGTATATCAAAACTAACTGCTTAATTGTTGAAAAATTAGATTATTTGAAATGAGGGAAAACAAAAACATTACAGTTTAAGAACTGAGTCTATCTAATAAACAGACAAAATTGTCTGCTTTTTGAGATGTTTTGTACCACAGGCTTATGACATTTGCTAATGAGTCATATCAATCTACTTTATTGGGAAAAAATGAAACATTGCAGCTGGAAGCCACTCCTAATCATGTATATTAAAAATAAAAAGCTCTGTTAGTTTCACCTCCAGGCCTGATGGGCATTTTAAGGGCCCAGATGTGCAGTGAGGAGAAGATGTTCAGGTATAGGTCATTCTTAGGACCTATTCTGTGATTGATAAGGTATCAGTCTACACTGAGGTATAATTCCTTTGCAAGGAAACTTAGTTTTGTGGAACTACATGTAAGCAGGATAGGTGGAATTTTACTTTGTCTCTTTCTGTAACACAGTTCTCACCCCGTCTCTTTGTATTCCTGGTGCTCAGACCCACCCGTATAAACACATTCTTTCCTGTGCTACCTTGGTTTTTACTCTCCTCTGCTCTCTAGTGATCTGCCTTCATTAGCGGCAGAGTTGCTGAAGGGCAACAGAAGGTAGCAGTAGCAAGGGAATAAACCAAAGGAACTGCAGAGATAGAAGAAGACAAGTTTAAGTTGAAGGTTGGATAAAGGTTGAGGCCTATCCACAGTTACAGGAACAACAGGCTTCAAGTCATACGTATCTAAGACAATTAGGAAAAAAGTCATGCTAACATAAAGGCTAGAACATCTGTTTAATGGTTTAGAAGTCTAATGTTTGACTTCACTAATGACAGTGAAACTTTTTATCATTAATGCTCACTAAAGAATGATTCACTCTTTGATGTCTAATGACTTTTTAAGAAGTAGTCCTCCAGCTGGAGTTCTGCAACTGTTGCATTTGAAGTCATACCACTCCTGGAGAATTCCAGCAGGACAAAAACTGGTTTTGTGCAGTCTGTTTTGCCTTTTTTTGGCTTCTGGCCAATCCAATTCTATTTCTTTTTATTGGTGTGTGACTGTATTAATACTGTGTGCTAGTGTATAACTCCAGCCTAAGAACTCAAGCTCTTCAAATTTAGAAGAGCGTTTTATGTAAATTCTCATGTACTTGATTTTTATATGGGGAGATATGTAGCTAAAGTGAAAGGAAGTAAAGCTCTTTGGTTAAGTAAGGATTGTTGTGTTAACTTTAAGCCTAGCAATCCACCTAGCTATTTAAAAAGAATAGCTTTTTTTTCCCAGAAACATACTTGCTTGTTCCCACTTTCCCCATAGCAATTTTCTTCATCCTTCTGTTACTTTTAAGCTACCTGTATCTTTGGAAAAGTAATAAAAGCTTATTTCTTTATAGCTTAGTTTGTATAGTCATGGCTGTCACATTAACCCAGTATTAATATTAGATTTTAATAAAAGTGTACATAGCAAGATGAAGCAAACTTGCCAGTAGTACAAAATAGTCAATATAATTTAATTTTTATCTTTAATACATATATTTTTGGTATATTGTGAATGATATTGGACTTTGCTTAACATCTTTTATATAAAAGAAATATATAAAATAGTTATGTTGAAGTAATACAACCGGTGACAAAAAGAAATAGATGAAAGGAAAGTCAAAAGCAAATTCATTTTTTACTTTACACAGGAATTTTGGAAAAGAAAGAAAATATTATAACAAGGAAGTTACATTGCCAGATTACACTAGAGAAAAAGACTGTGGAAGTCCACGGGAAATGATTAAAAGGAAAAAGAAAAGGGTTGTAGTGGTGCTCTCTTCGCAGGTGGTGCAACCGCCCTGGAAAAGCCATAGCTAACACAGTTATTGTACGTGACAGAGCAGGACAGAAACTTGAGGCAGAAGAAGGGAAAGAATGTGGGTTGAATTGACAGTTCACCTAACTTGATTTCAAAAAAACAAAAAAAAAAAGTGTTCTAGCTAGTCATCCTCTGCAAACACTTTGGAGGGGGGAAAAGAAGTAAGAAATAACTTCTGGTATGTGTCGGTTGAGAGCAATTGTAATTAAACCTGTCATTTTATGAAAGTGGCAGGCTTTATAGATGTCAAGGAAGCTGTAGATCTGTAGAAGCTGTCATATGTGGACACTTTTATGCCATGGTTGTAAGTGAGGAAAAGAAATATACAGTAGATGTAATGACTGTGAGCTTGATGAGTTAGTAGTTAAACAACATTGAGGAGTTGTCAAACATCTGATGTGTTTCTGGAGGGTTTAGTTTGGTCTGCTCAGAATGCATGCTTGCTTCCTAGGTGATACTGAAGAGGAAGCAGCAGAAAGCCTGCTGGGGGACAGGATTAGGATTAAACAAACTGCAAAGCAAAACGAGAAACTTCAAAATTTCATAACGGCTCATAATGTCTTTTGTTGCAATGTCTTACACCTTTATTTGTAATTTACTGAACGAAGAGAAGATGGAGGAACATTGCTTAGAGAAAAGTGAAGAAAGGTTTTAATAGTTGCATTGGATAACATACTAAATGTGAATCAACATTGTTCTGCTGTAAAAGAATGTATTTTGTAATGTGTAGACATTGGATTATGTATGAGAGGCTCTTGGCTGGGCTGATATATCAAGTTTGGAGTACCAGACTTTAAGAAAGATGGGATAAACTGCAAAATCAGGATATATAACAAGAATAATAGATAATGCTAGAAAACATGACGTAAAAAGAGATTTACATAGGAGACTTAGATAGTTTAGAGACTTGTTTTGTGTTTTTTAGCCAATATGGAAAGAAAACTGCCAGGGAAGCTTCTAAATCTGTAGGAAGATGTTGTAGAAGGAGAGGGAGGAGTTGTTAGGCCTCTGAGACTAGAAGCAGTGAGTTATGTTGCAATAAGAAATCCATGTTATGTATGAGGAAGGAACTTCCATGATGATTAGGGAAGAAGTTCTCCTTAACTCTGAGAAGGTTGTGGCATCTCTGCTGTTGGAAGTCTTGCAGCAAGTTATACAGCTGTATGTGGTGGGTGTGGATGGTCCTATGTAGGGTCAGGAGGTGGGTTAATGATCTTTTAAGAATACCTTGATAGGCCGTTTTGTTTTTTGGAAGGTGTTTTTTTTTTTTTTTTTTTTTAAAAAAAAAGGCAAACCAAAAAAATACAGAGCATTAGTCTTCAGAAACATTCAGTGCTGCCTTTTAATGTGAGATTGCTGCTGGAATTTCTCACTCATCTCTTTATCAAGTACTGTCATTATCTTGATCATTTTCTCTTAGGGAAAACAAACAAGAAAAGGAACTAAGGCACTAAGACTTCTGAAGGGAAGAGAATTGTCAAAAAATGTCATTCATTTGGGAAATTTAATTGCTGAGCCTTCTGTTTAGTCTTTGCCCACAGTATGTCATATGGCTTTTTATTGTAATCTTTTCAGGAAAAACAGGAAAAACAAAGTATAGACTGTTGATTTTCCATTATCGCTGTAGTTAGCACCCTATATTTTCTTCATAAGGGCTTGCTCTGACATAGGATGATCCAAATATTTTATTTAGGAAACCTTACTTTAGCTCACTTAACATGTCAGGAAACCTTTCATATTTTTTCTTCTTTTATGATGCATTACTGTCAAGGCAGAAGAGTATCTCTTTTATCTCTGTTATCTAGCTAAATACCCACTGAAGTTTTGTACTAGCTTTATACTGTTGGGAGGTGTATCTCTATGCTTAAGAAATATTTTTGAATGTTTTTGTATTGACATTCTTCCTTTGTCTGTCTTTTCAAATGGACGGGCATTAGAGGAGGAAGTCTGTAAATTTAAAAGTGGCAGACAGCAGTGACACGAGCATCTTTCTGCAAAACGGATGCCTTTATTTAATTTGTTGCCTGCTCGCTTAAGGAAATGAGGCATATTCAATTGCTCTGTCTCCATTTTTGCTGCAATAGCATAGGGATGTGTTGGCCAATTTCAGGCATCAAGGTCTCAAAACTGTTGAAATCTTAGAGGTTGGATAAAAAATGGTGCTGACATGATGAAAAGACCCAGGTTAATGCCTGCACTGTGAAGAACACAGAGAGAGTTCATGTTTTACCCTTTTGTTTGTTTGTTTTCTTTCATTTTTTCTTTTTTTGGGTATGTATAGAAGCAACTAAATACATCACAGTTTAGGAGAACTGTGGTTGAGGTAAGAATATTGTGGAGAGGGGTCTGGGAATACACTTGAACTTACTGTGGAATAGCTCCAGAGATACTGGGATGTCATGGGCTGCTATGTAGGGACCCATTAGCAATAAAGAGAGAAACTGAGAGTTGTGGGAGATGTGGGGACACCAGGCTTTTTTTAGCTCACTTGATCAAACAACAGTGAATTTAAGGTCCCTCACATGTTCTTCCATTCCTTTTGAAGTTAGCTTACAAAGTATGTACACCAAATGTACATTTTCTCCTTTGCTATGTTGCTTGTTTGCTTGCTTTAAAACTGCAAGGGTGTTCTATGGGATAATTTAAGAATATAAAATATAATATTTTAGAACTTTTTAGAGCTTTCCTCACTGCTTTTGAATATACTTTCAGAATTCCCAGGAAAGGTAAAGTAATGAAGAGGTTTGTAAAGCCAAGCCGCAGGTTCAGGCTCAGGAAGTGGTTTGTGATAGGTCCCACATGAGCAAAATATAATGGCTGCACTACTTGACTTGCTAGAGATGTCTGGAAGTCTGATTAACAGTTAGGGTTGCTGTCTGAAATCAGAAACTGTCAGTGTTCACTTGCTGTTGGACTGAAATTCAGTTACAGGTGACCAGCTACTTACTGCAAATTAATAAAAAAACCTCCACCTCTTAGGTAATGTTTATGAAAATGTGATTAGGCTTCGACTACATTGAAGGAATTTTTGTAATAAAATATGGAAAGCAGTGTGCCCAGGGAAACCTTTGTGCCCTGCATCCATTTCTCTGTGAAATCACTCCAGGGCACAGTCGCGCTCTGGAGGTTGCATTTATCAATTCTAGCACATCCTTTCAGAAGGGTTACTCTGAATCATTCACTCTTTCATTAAAAAAGAAAAGAAAAAAAAAGAAAAAAGCATATGTTTGCAGTCATAACACTGATAGAAAAGTACAGCCTGAAAAATTCACAGACGGTTAAAACTGGAAATAAGAGGAGCACATTACTAACTATATCCAACCCATATCAGCACTAGGCAGAATGCACATTTGATCCCAATGGCTATCAACTCTTTTATTTCAACCATTTACTTCCCTGAGAATATTATGACTAAAGATAACTTCTTCATTCTTGTAGAAGTTAGTTGGAGAAGAGAAGAGATCTTGGATGAAGGAGGAAGTCTAAGATAATATTTCTCTAAAATTTGCACATTGTTCCCTACCTATGTGTCCTAAAACTAGAACATGAGCTATGAGAAACGAGTGAGCCACATTTGAAAACGTAGCTGCTGTATTTTGAACAACAATATGTGAAGCATATAGAATTCTTTATTTAATGTATAACTTCCATCATAAGACAGTGTTCTCACTTTTCTCTAAGATCAGTGTAGTTCTACCTGTTTTCCAAGTGGTGAAACATATGAAGATGCTAACTGCTGTAGCCACAACTATAGCCTGTTAGGTGCTCTTCCGTTCATGTGAATCTTGGGTGTCTTTGGGCTGTGTGCAAAATTCCTGTGGCAATGGATTGAAAAGGTGCTTATCAATTGGCATAGTTTCAAACTAAACCAAGCTAACAGTGTCAAAGCGTTTTGGTTTTTTGGTTTTTTTTTTTTTTTAATTAGAACTTTTGTCTTTTAAGAATGAATGAATAGACAGGAATCACATGTTACTGAATAATTTAGCAGTTCTCATCAAGCAACAGTGAACCTTCCAAAACACCAATGCCGTGTTTACTTAATTTGCTTAATGTGAACTACTCATCATACAAGACTAACTTTCAGGTGTAGTCAAGGTGCGCAACCTTGACATAGCTTTCTATGAAGAAACAATTATGGTAGAAGCAACTCTGTTGCAAAATACATAATTCATGTGTATTATCTTGTGACTTGCATAAAATAAATTAAATACAGGATTTTCACACACTCAATTACTGTCTTAAAGAAGTTTTATTTCTAAACAAAACCAGGACGAAGACTAAAGTGATTTATCTACCTTGCTAATAAGTAGCCCTGCAACTCTGAATCACGGATTGGCTTAAACCCATATAATACCTTTTCACAATGCAGCTCTATACCCTGGTAACATTAAAAGTTATCCCTTGCACTGAGGCAACAATAAATTATGCAGTTGATTGGTAATTTATATATTGAGTCTTATTCATACATACTAAAGTTCAGTTTTGGTCTCTAAGTAAAGGCTGCTTTTACTTAGCCATACTGAACACAACTCAGAAATCTGGTTGAAGATGATAGGACTGTTTCTGTTCTGCTTTTGCAATCGCTGCTTTGAAACTTCACAGTAAAGACACAAATCTGTGAGACAAACAAGACCTCATCTTTTAATCTCCCACAAACATACTGACATTTCTGTAATGTTAACTAATTCGTACAGACACAGAAACTAGACTAGATAAACAATGTTATGTCCAGTCTGGGAGAGTGTGATCTCTGTTTACCTTTGGAACAAAATGCCCATGTCACGTATTTCCTGTGGCCAAGACTCCTCAAAGAATATGGGAAATCATATCATCAAATCAGTCATATCAAAAGCCTTATTCACAGGATTCAGCCAGCCTGAAGAGATAACATGATATGATTTAGCTGTCCTTTTATATCTGCACATTGCACTGTGAACTTTTTTATCATAGAATCATAGAATCATAGAATGGCTAGGGTTGGAAGGGACCCGTAGAGGTCATCTAGTCCAACCCCCCTGCACACGCAGGGTCGCCTAGAGCATGTGGCACAGGGTGATGTCCAGGCGGGTTTTGAAGATCTCCAGAGAAGGAGACTCCACCACCTCTCTGGGCAGCCTGTTCCAGGGCTCTGTCACCCTCACCGTTAAGAAATTCTTCCTCAAGTTCCTGTGGAACTTTTGGTGCCTCAATTTGTGGCCATTTCC
>PTEX01000056.1:948544-1047247 GCA_003342815.1 Eudromia elegans | reverse complement strand
GGGACACTTAGGGGCTGCCCTTGAGAGTTGTCAGCCCTGCCTAGGCTCTGTAGTTCCTGGGGACCAGCCCTAGCAGAGAAGACTGAGGCAAAGAAGGCATTTAGTAACTCTGCCTTCTCCACATSCTCCGTTACCAACGCACCCTCCCCATTCAGCAGCGGACCGTCATTTTCTCTACTTTTCCTCTTGCTGCTGATGTATTTGTAGAAGCCCTTCCTGTTATCCTTGACATCCCTCGCTAGTTCTAATTCCAATAGGGCCTTGGCCTTCCTCGTCGCACTCCTGCATTCCCTGACAACATTCCTATGTTGTTCCCACATATTCCTGGATTCAGTCAGGTGTTTTCCTTGAGATCCTTTTGTATTTTTAGAACTATCTCTTCTAGAAAAGTCTGCTTTGAATTGATTACTGGAGAAGCCTTTTCAGGCATCAAAACAAATTGAACCACCTACCTTTAGTGGTATGAATGTTCACCCTGTCTGGAAATCAGATGAAACTTCAGTTTTTCAGGATGGGATTTTTACACAGATCAGATTTTCCATGTGTAGACTTGTTGTTAATATCCTAACTTCCTGAAGCACTCTAGTATTAGCTGGGTGATGTAAGGAATATCATTCAATATCAGGGAAATATTGTTAATTTTTACTTTACGTGATACCATACTGAGGAATCCTTGTAGTCACAGGTAGCTGAGTGAAGTTTGCTGCTGACAAAGATAATGCAAACTGCAAACAAAAAGGTTTTGCAAAAAGCACTGGTAGAAGAGAGGCTTATGAGATGTTGGTGATGTTATCTTTCAGATTTAGTTGATCCCACAGATATGTACAGCGATTATTGTTGCAATCTCAGTCAAAACCTGGTAATTAAGAGCATGAGTGATCCTTAATAAATTATTGTTAATTCTGTGACTAGCTGATGGCAGGATTAACCTAGAGAAAATTATCAAAAGATTCACTTCTGGCTGGTTTAAAAAAATATACAAACTCCCGCATGTAAGGGAAACTTAAGCTCAACAGTTGAATAAATCACTGGAAAGAGCAGACTTGGCTTCATCAATATACTGTACTCAACGTTATTATGTGAGCAATAACAATTTCTTATGTAGCCCCTGAGGACCCGTGATTATTGAGGAGACCTCAGCTTCACTTCCAGCTGTATGAAAAACTATCAGGCAAAAGTATTTTGGGTAGATAATAAGAAGTCTAAAATAAAATGATGTACATCCCAGATGAAATTGGATCTATGATGTAGGTCCTGTAAAGCTGTAGCAGAGACTATGAAATAAATAGATCTGACCTATCAATAGGGAGATATAGGTGGATCATGTAGCAAATTGTAGAGTCCTGAACAGAAGCCTGTCTTTAGACATCCATCCTAGAAATACTGATCAAATAAATAATTCCATCTCACGTCGAGTAAACTTGCAGTTTTGCATCTCTCTGCAACTCTTTGCATCTTGTGAAGATCCAAGTATTTTTTAGCCTGCCTGATGGTACTACACTTCAGGCAATTGGCCCAGCCTTTAAGCCTCAGTTGGCTTATTACTCAGCATTTGAAATATTTAAATACTTGGTTCAGGATTATATGGCATGATTATTTTGATTCTAGATGAAAGATCCAAGTGCAAAATTGCTCTGATTTAAGCCTTGTTTTGTCCTTTAGAATCGGGCAGGTAGTGTTTTCCTGTTTATCAGATGCTGTTGTTAGATTGTGGAAGCAAAATTCTTTAAAGTCAAAGCTCCCTTCCTTTCCTTCTCCAGGCTGTTCTTTACAAGTATTGAAAATGATGCATGTTTTCAGTGAATGAAATGCAGCTCCCTCTGAAAGCACCCTAGGAAACAGAGGTGGGAAAAGAATATCTTTCTTGAGACTTCTTTTAAAATGACATATTAAGTATATTTTTCTGTTTTGTTTAAAGCCCTGCCTATTACAGGATGCCTGACGTTGTGAGGGACCTGTGGATATCATCTAGCGTAACCATCCCTGCACAAGCAGGCTCACCTAGAGCATGTTGCACAGAGTCGCATGCACACAGATTTTAAATATATCTGGAAAAAGAGACTCCATAACTTCTCTGGACAACCTGTTCCATCACTCTGTGATGGAAGAGACATTTTTTTACCCATCAAAAACCTGAAATTTTTCCTCAGATTCAGGAGGAACTTCTTGTTTTTTTGTCTTTAGCTGTTGTTGTTTTTTGAAGGGGCAAAATAGCAACAGCAAGCAGAGAATCTATAACTAAGTGGTTATTTATTTGTGTCTTGTTATGCTTGTCAATTATTGTGCAAAACAGAATGTAAGACATTCAGCACAAGAGCAAGATTTTTCATTAACTGCCTTAAGTCCATTGAGCCTCCCTGGATAATCCACATCCTTCTTGACTTTGTGGGAAGAAAAATAAAACAAAACTGCTTTCAGTGATGTCAGTAGAAATACTTCAGGTTTTAGCCACAGAACAACTGAAACTCGTCCTGGCCCAGTGCTATGCGTATTTCTTCTAGATTTGATTTTCTGCTCTATCTTCTGTAGCAAAAAGAATCTTTTAGCTTCCTCCAACTCCCTCCTCCCAAGCAGCATAAGCCTATTTCTGGGTATTTTCTTAGTAATGCATTTTTTTTGTTAGGAGTGCTTTTGAAATGGGATCACATGTTTGGCAGTATTGACTGCACATGTAATTAAAAAGTGTATTTTAGCCAGGCTTTATGGTTCACATTATGCAAGCACTCTGTAAGGATCACCAGCTTCCTAAAGCAACTGCAAGGAATTCCTCTAAGAGTTTGTATGGTTAAACATTTTAAATCAGTGCAGCCTCCTATGGAAAGCAACTAAACAGACTATATTGGTGATTTCCCCACATGTGTACCTGAAATGTTCATGTATAACTTAGTGCTTTTGAAGTCCACTTTGAAGTGATGTTATCAACATGAATCTTGTTCCACTGAGCACGTTTTGGAGCAGGCCATGGCATATAAAAATTACCTATGAACTGGAATTGCCTCGTTATCAGCACTGGTGCCTCTTTTTTTGATTGGAATGTTTTAATGGCACTCTCAAAATATTTGTTATCTGATTATGATTATTCCTTCTCTGTAAAAGAAAATAATTGGTATGCAAGACTTTATTATAATCTTTATTTTATATGCAGCAACATACATAAAAATGTTCATTCAAACAAAATGTACTTGAATTTTAATTAAATTTTAAGATTTCTGTCTTTCTGTCTTTCCTCTACTAGTACTTCTAATTAATGAGATAGATGAATCTGCTTGAAGTCACAAATGTGTTTAGGAGCAGTGGGAAATTTTAGATATGAAAGTAGCTCATTCTTTAAGACTCAGCAGGTTACGGTTCTTGTTTTTAATGAAAACTTTTCCTGAAAATTCTCTTTCATGCAGACATGAAGAAGTAGATAAAAGAGGAACTGTTGGAACAGGTGAAGAATGGGTGATCCAAATCCTTATCTCACTGCATAGGCAAACCACCTCTGCTATTCACTTTTTGACTGTAATTTCAGTAATTCATCACAAGAGAGACAATGAATCTTGTACCTCTTGTAGCTCTATGGTTTTGTTGATCCGTTCTTCAACAGTATGAATAAAAATAAAACATCATCAGAGAAAAATTCTTCACGTATGATCTTAAGTTAGGGCAGTTATCTGAAAGGCTTTGAGAAAACTGAAAACGTTCCTGTATCTTTGAGCCATTTTCAGATTCAAATAAGCTTTGCTATACTTACGTTATACTCTTACTTTCCAAGGTACCTTTTATCATTGTAAGACTGAGGGAAGGCAAGAGAAGTGAGCAGCCTGGTCTGGAAAAGTAGGGCTGTTGGTGTCTAGAAACTGCAACTGGTTTTGTTCATCCAGGGAGAAGGGCCTTAAATTTATTTCACCTGATCATAGAGACAAAACCCCAAAGAGGAACAGGGGGCAAAACTTACATGGTAGCATGCTGAGGAACCTTGCTCACTTTCCTGGGCCCATCCCATGTAGCTCCAGGGTTCTCTTATTAGAAGTGCGGGTGCAGGAACAGTTCTGTGAAAAGGGCAGGATCTGGCCTCAGCCTGTCTGAAGATCAGAAGACTGAAGGGGCAGGGTGTCCAAGGGGCAACCATGCCTGCTGACTTCAACTGCTGCATGAGTTCGTATAGGATAGATGGAGTAAGACACTTCTCAGAGAAGTCCGTTAAACAAGAAGAGGCTACAAGGTGAATTCAGGCGGCGCGGGTGTGAAGAGCTTCAAGTTATGGTGTTCAATACTGGAACAAGCTGTCAGAGGAGAGATTGTGGCATCTCCATTCTGCATATATTAAAAAAAAATCACCCAGGCTTGTTGGCCCTGTAACATCAGAGTTGGCCCTGTTCTGGGTGAGGAGTTGGACCAGATGACAGTCCTGAGGTGCCTTTCAATTCAAATCATTCTGTTTCTAACATTTCTAATGTTCATTCACTTCTTAAATTGTGAGCCACCATCTATATCAGGTTGGTGGTTAGAGCAGAGTGAATAAGCATGCCCTTTACGTGTACTTACCAAGGATAGTCTACCAGCCTTCGGAGATTTGCAGCTTAGGGCTGTCTGCTCTAGAGGAGAATGAGTCTGTAATGTAATTGCACCGATTCCTTTTTTTTCTTTTTTTTAAACAGATTCTTTCGTCTTGTTGTCCTTCATACTTTGTCAACACCTATAAATTTAGCAGTTCCAAAGAAAGGCAAAAACAAGTTGTGACAGCAAAGGCACGGATAAAATTTAGGACTGACATTTTTGCAGATACACAATTCCCTTTAAAAACTGAAATTTGTTAAAGAAATTGAGAACATCATATTATCATATAATCAGGGTTGTGTTGTCACTTTCCATATTTATTGTGAAATACATTTTTATAACCATGAAATAAATGAGTAAATGAATAAATAAAAGAGAGCTTGGCTGTGGATGAGTAATCAAGGCAATTCAGACAGTTGGTCCATACCAGATGCCAGTAGATTTTTATTTTAAAGTATGAGTAAGGCATTTCGAAATTTATCTTTACTTTTCAGATATTCTGGATGAATTTTTGTACTTTCAACTGCATCTACTTTTGCCAAGTCTCTGAATCGATGTTATAAAAATTGTAAAAGGAGCACAGAAAAATTCCTCTTCCTTTTTGGCGGCATATTAACATGTAGTGGAAGTGGGCATAGGGAGGGCTAGTTCTGAGTCTGAGGACATAAAGGACAGCATTGTCTGCTGATTTCTTCCTTATCTCTGTGTAACTCAAAGAGATTTTTTCCCTGTCATTGGATGAAAGGCATCAAAAAGTAATGAGAATATCCTTTTCCAGAAATTGTTCGATTTCAGAAGAGTTCACAGGCAGAGCTGGCGTTTTGAAACTGTTTGAGATGCTGTATGCATGCGTGTCCAAAGACAACCATTAAATGAGTAGTACACAGCAACTGGGGGGACCTGCATGGAAAGCCATACTGATGACCCTTGTTATGCTGGAACACTTCCTGAATTTCACTTATCTTTTGCTTCTTTTTTATTCTAAAATAATAGCTGCAGTATAAGAAAATAGTTCTGTAGTCCTCAGAACTGTGTGTGTGATTATCTGGCTCCTTCGTTAGTTACTTGAGTAGTTTTGAAAAGACAATGATGAAGAGCTTTTACTTTTGTTGTTGCCTATACTAAGATTTACAGTGAAGTTGTGATAATTTTTAAAATCCCATTAGTTGATACAATGGGGACAATAATAGAGTTCCAGTATTTCTCTGGGGATACGGCGATACCTTGTCTTGCAACACATAGGCATACATAGTGCTTTGAAGGAAAAGCGATGGATGTCATGGGAGTGAACACCCTGCTGTTGCCATGTAATACTTACTTTTTAATGATATGTTAATGTTATGTTCTTCAAAGTCTTTGTACCAGGCTGAGAACACCGTCCAGTGGCTCAGATGAAGGCAACAACATATCATAACAATAATAAACCAGTGGATTTTAAACGCTATTGACTTTATCTCATTTTTATGTACGTAAAAGAGGCGGTGTTAAGCATCATTTTATTTACTAGTGTGGATGCATGGACATCATTCTTCTATCTTAGTTGATGTCTCTGACAACACAGGGATGCTTGATGCAATGTGTTTTTGGAAGGGTACCAGAGGTTCCTCTAGCCTGCTTTGTGCTCCCCTCAGGACACTCGAGGCATTTTGGCCACATAGATGAGTGCAGGAAAAGTGCTTGTGGGCAGCTACTGTTGAGAAATGGTGGCTGAAAAGTGAGGGAGTAGTTACAGGAAAGAATTCCAGTTTATTATTAAATAATAATTATTATTGCGTGTTCACAGAGAACTGCACAGAGGTTTTCTTGATACATCAGGCTTCAGTGTTGAATGAAATTAGGAAATTGATTTCTTATCAAAAATATTACAGTATTTTAGTCATTACTAAACACTGTGACTTGCAGTATATCTTTGTGGAAGGGAGTGTGAGATTAGTTTGTGCTGTGACAAAATCTTAAAATACAGGTAACGAAATAATGGTGATGAAGACTAGTATATTTAATTATCAAATCTTAAGAAATTCAAGCTTTCTGCTTTGTTTTTATCTTACTATTTAGATCTAAAGAGATATTAATGCCAAACAAGGCTTTATTCAATTATTTCACCTACCTTCCACCTTAACAGAAAAGTCACCTCCCATATTGTTAGCTGAATGCCAGGTGCCAGGTAGAGGTATTCTCAAAGGGACAGACTTTTTCCTGTTTTCTCAGACAAAGACTGCCTTCCAAAGAGAACATCTGAATTTTGTATGAGCTTCCAGGATCAGCCACTTAGGCATTAATGGTAGATAATGTTTTGCAGGTGTTGTCCTGTGTCTCTTGGCTTAATACACATACTTGCTTCTTAAATAAAGCTATGTCAGAGGAACATACTCAAAGATTTTTTTTTTCTATTTTTTTCCTAGATATTAGCGTGCTGTATTTGTAACAGTTCTCGTGAGCTATTCACATGTCATGGTCCCCTCAAATTGTAGTATATACTTGTAAATGCTATTGTATGGGCTGTCTTGAAATCCATTTGGCCCTCCAACTGGAATACCAAGTGTTTGAAAATGAAAAGTTTACCTGGAAATGGGAAATATAGAGATTGTATGAACTTTATTTTGGAGTTTGTGTTTCTTAGTTGTTTACAGCATTCTACATGCCTTTTTTGGTGTTATATAAATAATTGGCACCACTCCATACCTGTTTGGAGTATCCCCACTGGCTTGTTTCATCAGTTTTGTTTAAAAGATTTTTCTTTCAAGAGCATATTTTACCACAGTAATGGATGGCGATCTGAAAGAAATTTCCATTTTTTTTTCCCGATTTTATAGTAATAAATATGGTAAAAATATTCTGAGAACCTTTTAATTTTTAGAGAAGAATTTTTGTACCAAACTTCCCCAAATTTCTGTTTGGCTGTTATGGTTTAAGAAAGTGGAAATTATCATTCCTACTTCAAAAAAAGTTTCCAGTTGTTCTCTTGCCATTCTGGCACTTCTCACCAAACAAACACCTGCACCTGTTACTAACAGTACGCTGCCTGGTGCATGAATGGAGGTTAATTAGTTGTACAGGGATTGCAATTCTTATTTTTATTCAGAAAATACAGGTGTGTATATAATGTTTTTAATAAATATATTTATATATACCATTTTATAGACTGCATACAACTCTCCTCACTAAATTGTAATGTCTTACTGCTCCAGCCATGAAGCCTTAAAATCCAAATATCTTCTTCTAATAATCTTGGTAGGTTATAATAAAATTTAGTTTGGGAGTTACATTGCACAATTAATCTGTAAACATAAATTAGTTTAACATTACTTTTTCAACAGCTTCATTTCTCTTTTTTTTTATGAAGAGCCTTTTCAGATGAATAGCTTATCAAAGCTCTTAAATTATAATATCCGCTGTATATTCTTATTTAATTATGGATGTTGAGGACAACTTGATGTTATGCTTCAAAGGGAACAAATACAGGAGCAAGAGCTAGCCCCAAGCAGCGGTCTGATGGAAACCAAACACACCGAGGGTCATTTAGGATTCTGGAACAAGGAGTTATGCTGAGCCCAGTGCCGTTTGCCATGCTGACTGGCATCTGCTCTGCAGGGAGCAATTTGCCTGCCCTGCCAAGGAGAAAGAAGTGCCGTAACGCGCGGGCAGCTCATAACTGCAGTGACTCAGCCACCAAAGAGATGGGGAGAGAAAGCACCTCTCTTCTACATGCATAGTTATGTAAAAGCTCCTCTCCTTAAAGATCTTGCCCTTTCCTGTGGTGAAGTGCTCAAGAGTTAGGAGGCAAACATAGGGCTATTTTGTTACTGCCGTGTTGGTGTTTTCTGTTTCAGCATCTAGGTAGTTATTGCAAGCACGGCTGAAGAGCCATCTGACACTTAGAGAAGAGCATATATTGACCACTGCTTTTCCCTCTGTACTGCTGCTTTGCTGAAATATCACTCTGCTGCATTGTCTGAGGAAAAAGACGTGAGCATCAGTTCAGACCGTTCGTGCCTTTGACTGTGAGTTTCCGAAGCTAATGGAACCGACAATTATCTTCTGCTAACTTTTATCTCT
Organism: Eudromia elegans; assembly: GCA_003342815.1. Classification (NCBI taxonomy): domain Eukaryota; kingdom Metazoa; phylum Chordata; class Aves; order Tinamiformes; family Tinamidae; genus Eudromia; species Eudromia elegans. The sequence continues at coordinate 1,038,649 of PTEX01000056.1, read as the reverse complement.
CCATCACCGTCTTCATGGCTGTACAGATTAGTGCTCTATTAGTGTGGGCTGTATATGTTTTCCCTCCTCTGTCTTTTGCTCACTGCTCCTCTGTGGTCCCCCTTGACTCAGGGGCCTGCAGCTGCTAATGCGCAGGAATTATGGAGTGGGCAGAACCTTCCTGGCAAGAATTAGATGTGTGAAGGATCCCGGATTATCACTCAATGTCGGTGTGGTCGTGAAAAGCATGTGCTTGCATTGTAGGAACTGATTATTTCTAAAGAAGCCCATTAAGTAACAAGGAAGTACTGAGGAAATGTTACATAAAAGAAAAAATGTTAGCAATGGTGATTTTTAAGTAAAACTTCAGGGAAAATATCGGAGTGTGGCTCTGGCATCAAACAAGTACCTTGAAATACATCCAATTTAATGGTAGAAAATGACTTTTTGTTGACTCTGAATGTTTTCATGTTTTAATTGTTGTTTATTTATGCCTGGCTTTTCTTGGGGATCACTTGACTAATGCCAGAGAGAGCTTGATAGACATCAGGTTTAGTGTACAGTTCTTAAAGTGATATTTTGTATCTGCTTTCTTATCCTATGCTTGAATCATCGGAATAATTCCATGTTGTATTCCAAAAAGGCGTATTCTTCATGCTGTTTGTGTGTATGTGTGTGTATCACTGAATTTTGTGCCACAGGAAAATGGGCCAACATAAAGCCATTTTCTGAGCATTTTGTACAACAGCAGTGCAGGATGTTATGACATTGCTATCTGCTTGGCATAATGTCTTGCTGAGATATAAATAGATTTCTAATGACTGTCAGGCTCTGTGCCTAAGAAATTTCCTTGTAGATATCTCATTACAGAACTAACATAATTAATAAAATAGCTGAAATATTTCACAAATGCAGGAATATTTTTTACACCAGTAACTGCTAGGAAAACACCTACCATATGCATAATTTGAGGCTCATTTAAAAACTGTAATTTATCATAATTATCTACATATTATAATGGCAAAACACACTTAATTGCTTTTGACTGGACTGGTATTATGATGAGAAGGAAAGTTAACAGCAGATGGCCCTACTGTCAAAACTGCAGTCTCTTAATCCAAAATGAAGTAACAGACTGATCAGAACATGTTTCTGGCTCCTTTTTCTGATTTTTCTGCGATAAGGATGAATTAGCATTTGGTGGGGTTGTGAATATTTACAGAATCGTGGTAATAGTCTTACATGGGAACAAAAATAGCAAAGAAAACTTGGCTGAATAGGTTTCCTCATTATCTTTAGACTTACTACAGGATATTAGTTCATTTAAAGTATTGAACTGAACTGGAAAGCAAATTATTTCTAAAATATTAGAATTTATTATAACAGTGCTTTCTGTCTCTTACCACCCTGTATGCATCTTCTGCTTTCATACAGAAATGAAGAAAAAGGTGCTTAATCTTCTACCTGTCTGTGAACAAGTAAATTAGCTGGCAGTTGAAAAACAGATAATTCTGCTGTGCTTCAAATAAGTGAAGCTTTGTTGCATCAATTGCAAAGTGCCTGGAGGATTTGTCTTATATTAATCACAGTGTGCATGCACAGATGTGGTTCTGTAAAAATCTCAACATTTCCACTCACAGAATGCCTCAGAGGATTGAAGAATTTAAGATTACATTTGTACAAAGTTAAGCTGCAGAATGAGGGAGGGAAAAGGGTATTTTTTTTTCCTTTTTTTTTTTTTTTATTTCCTTCTCTCTGTAGCCAGGGAGAAATGCAATAAGCAGGTGGTAGATTATACTCCTGGATGGTCAATGAAAGTAAATTAGCTGCTTCAGTTGGTAGAAAAGAAATACCGGCCCGATCAGCTTAAATAAAGGTGACATGTTATTTGTGAAATAATGCGAATTCCACAATGTGGTTTAACCTCAGAGTTTGTTTATATATATATGTATGTACATTTTGTGTGCGCTTCATATTATAATTTTTTTTTAACATTTAATCTACTAGACTAAAATAATGGGTGAATTTATTAGAAAGCAGAACTCATTACAGGGAGAGATTTATTATTTGCTTCATGTCAGAATAGATCTTGTTCAGATATGCCTGTCGATAGGACAGTGTAATTGCTCACCGTAGTAACAATAAGTAAAGGAGAACAGCGAGGCAAAGATATTTTGCACTTAAACATTATCCCTTTTAATAATATAAGCATAATAGAAAGGTTTAGAAGATTTCTAATTGTGTTAAGGGCTTACTGAGATAACCTGCTACCTTTGTTAGATCTGAATTATCTATTAAGAAACTATATAGAAATGGGTTAGTAAAATATAAAATATCTTTTAAAATGTTTATTAACGCTAGGATGATGCATATTTTGGATTAGACCTAATTGGACCGGTTTTCTAGATGTCAGTGTTTTGGGGTTTTTTCAATATATCCTCATTCAGGATCGTTGTTTCTAAAAACTGACAGCCAGTTGCCAGTTGCGGTCTATCATCTTGTGCAGGGTCCAGGAGGCTTTTAGTGTTTAGCATTTGTCCCTTAGGCACTATAATCTAGAAGTTAGTTGCAGCTAATGTAGACATACATATTTTTTGCAGGGTTATGTAGCTATACAGGCGTAAGTTTCTTATACTTTCTATGCTCTTTCAAAATCTAAAATTATTACAGGTGTTGTGAATAATTGTGTATAAAGTATATACCTTATACATACAAACCTTATATATACATATATAGATACCTATATATATGTATATGTACCTATATGTATATATAGGTACAAACCTTAGGTATATACCAATATACAATTGGTATATTATTTCTGTCTAGCATACTGTGTCATGGTAGATATTGACACACAATATATATTCTTCGATACTTTTAAAATACAACAGACTGTATTAAGTTTTCCAGTCTTTATTTTCCCCTGGAATCATCCTGGCTTTTAAATGAAGCTCTCAAGATACACTTTCTTTGAACATCTAATAATGTGATACTTTGTTTTTGCCCTGTGCTGATCTTCAAAGTATCCTTGAAGAAGGTTTCTGTGATCCGAAGTGAAGTTCTGGGTTCAAATTAGGGAAATTACCTTCTTATTTAAATCTGATTCATGTACTGTGGAGATTGTTTGGGAGTTTTTAATCAATAAGGTTAGAATTAAAAAGTAAAAAAAAAAATTAGTGAATCATTTACCTGTAGGTATTTCCCTCTCCTTCCTTACAAAATACTTTTGCAGAACACAAGTGTATTGGAAATTGGCTGAAGAGGATATTTTAACAAGTTTCCAGATATTTACCTGTTTAAATATTTTTAAGTATTTCTAAAGAGATACCTTATCCAGTACTGGCAACATGCCGACAGCTGATAGAGAACCTTATTCCTCATTCCTCTGTGTAGTTTGGTGGCATTCTTTTTTGAAATACAAATTTAAGCAAAAAGAGAAATCCATTTACAAAAACTCAATGATTCTAATGGTTCAGAGTATTGCCTGTTATAATAGAGGTTGGCAGTTGAATGCTTGAGCTGTAAAAGGAAGGCAGAAAATGGTGAAAGAAATAAATACATGAATAGAATAATGATAGGAAAACTAAAACAGTAAGTAAAGTTATTTTAAAATTATGGCTTCACATTTTTTAGTCCAGTAAAATGTTTCGGCATGGATTAAACATTTGGATCTTAAAGTAATGGCTGAGGTTTAGAACAAAGAACAATTAATCCCAATTAGTCTGTACTTATGAGGAAGCTTTTCTTCTTCATGTAACTAATTAGAATTAAACGTTTCTTGTGTTTAGCTTCTTAAAGTATATATAGTCACATTCCCTCTGGCTTAGCTCTAAGAGTACTCAGCTCACTTCTACAGAATATTGTTCTTTCTTCAATTAAGAAGTCATAGCTTAGTTGTGAGAGAATTAATTTTTAGCTATCTTTACTGTTGCAAAATGATTTTTAAGCTGGTTTTCTTTTCTGTTTCTTACACCTGAAAATAAGTGTAGAGAATAAAATGAAAATATTTCTTCAAAAATAAAAGTTCTCCTAAACCTTTGGGGGTTTGGAAATTGGTACTTTGCACATGGCAGGAAGTCAGGAGATTTTGGCAATACAGACTAAACACAATATCTCTAACTTTCTGTTTTCTGCTGGAACAGTAAGACTCCAAAGGCCTATGTTGGCAGGTAATGAGATCTAATAAGCAAGGGGGTAGAATAAAAGAGTAAGGGAATATCCATATTCATTACTTAATCAAATGAAATTCTCTTAGAGGATTCTGGGAATTCTCAATTGTTGCTTCAAAAGCTTCTCTGTGATAGCTGTAAACAAATTATGTGACGACTAACTTCTTAATCAGGGAAGGGAAGAGCAATTCTCTACTTGATCTCTCCCTTTGGGTGGTCCCAGTCAGAGAGCAGCAGCCTTCCTCCTGATGGCTTGGCTTCAGCAAAGCTGTACAGTATTATGCTGACAGCTGTAGACCTCTTTTTGTTAGGGATAACAAACATCCTGTGCTGAGGACAGCATCAAGCCCAGCTTGCAGTATGCCCAATTAGAGAAGCTAAAATCTCATTTGTTTCACCATGGGAGTCTCTGAAAGCACACCGTTTTGGCCTCATTACAGTATTTTTAACTCTACAAAAACAATTTCATTATGGAAATTAAAGAAGCTCATTTAGTCTTTGCATTTATGCTGAACTTAATAATTCCGCAAGTATATCAACCAAGTCAGTAAACTAGTTTCTATGCTGTGTCTTTTTACATAATCAGGATATGGTAATGAAATGTGCCATTTGGAATGGAGAGGCATCTGGAACAGTTTTTAGAATCATTTTAACCAGGATATCTTGCTGTACAATTCTACATAAGTTAGTGAAGACTTGTCAGATAATAAGGTGTTTTAGTCCCTGTTAATGCAGGCTGGGGATTAGATGCCTTGAAGAACAGGTGAAAAGGCTGTTTCTCCCATTAACTACATGTGAAACATGTTAGTCTCCCTGAAATGTTTCTTAAAGGTGAAATAAATCAATAAAAGGAGATTGCCATAACTGTGCAGGTACGATACAATTCTAAAAACAAAGTAAACTGATTGTAAGTATCTGCTTTTATATTGTTTTTCTACCTTGGAATATGTCCCAGTTGCTTGTTATTTGTTACAATGATCCCCTTTACTTAATAACCTATAAATACATTGAGTCAACAAAGGTGTTTTCAACACATAGAGCATTATAAATAAACCAAATCTTTTCTTATGTGTCTTAGGAGCAGCAGTTGGAGAAAGGTAATCAGTAACAGTGGGCACATGAGGCTTTTCTGGTCCCTAATGCCATATTCTTTTTCGTTGTTGCCAGTGCTGGTACTATTGCTACTATTCCACTTTTTTCCTCATCCTTGTAGGCAGAAACTGGAAGAAAATAAGAGTGAATGAGACAACTTCATTCCAACAGAGGCAACTTCATTCCACTACTACTTTATCTTTTTTCTGCTGTCACTGGAGCTATGCCATCATCTTCTTCTAATTCCTTGTGTTAGGATTTATTTAGGCTGGCAAGGAGCATTTGCATCCAGCTTAACTAGCTAAGTCATTTTTTCAGAAAAGTATCCATCTAGCTTGCTTCAAGAGTGGTGCTTAAAAGCAAAGCCTAATAATTTGCTTCTGTTGTAACTTGCTTTTCCAGTGTAGCCATGGTTATTTTCTGTACGTAGAACGTGTGCTATCTTTACTTAAAATTTTGCATTAGTTAAAATGAAATGATCCAAAAGGCAGTGATAACATTCAATATTTCTTAAAAATAAGTTATTATTTATGAAGGTATCTTTTTTACATAGAGATTCTTATGTCACTGAGAGCTAACATGATGGTTTCATCAAAGTCTTCCCTTTATTTTCATCTTTTCAACAATGTGTTAGAAAGTAGAAACTGGTGTTCTTACTAATTCTTTAGACAAATAAGCATAAATAAAAATATTAAAAGGGAGTGCTAGTGGAAAGTGTGTAAAGTGAGAATACACCAGGTGTTTTGTTTTTTGATGTGCATTCTCAAGCTGCCTATGTTTCTTCCTTAGGGATACTGAAAACTTGTCTGGACATGGCCCATGGTGACATGATCCAGCATCGAAATAGCCTAACTTCAAGTGAGGACTTGGATCAGGTGATCTTCACAGGTATCTTCCAACCCAAATTTTGCTACGATTTGAAGTCTTAGCATGAAAAGATTGTAGGTGCTAGACGCTCGATTTTGATGGTTATTTTTTACTAAGAGCATAATTCTTCAAAAGAACTTGCATTAAGCAGCTGGGAAGAGCAGAGGCAGAAGTGAGACTGATTCAGTGGACTCCATACAGTTTTGTCGTTGCCATCAAAACAGCTGTCTGTTATCCTTCATTCTCTTTTTTTTTTCCTCTCCTCTACCCTTTTCTCTCCACACGTTGCCTCTCACCTTACCTGGTTATGTCATTAGCTACTGTGTGTTATTTCACAGTGAACAGATCAGAGGACTATTCTAGCTGGAAACTGCTTATTTAAAGGTACTAAGTTATTGCTGGATTTTTTTTTTTCTGATATATTATACCTCTGAATTGGAAAAAGTGCATGAAGAGATTTATGTTTTGAGAGCAAAATGACCTGGGAAAATTAGAAACCTGCTACGTTTTAATTTTACTATACATGTAATAGAAAAAAAAGTATCACCACAAGATGCTAGTATTGGATCTCTTTTTCATACAAAGCTAAAGAAGAGAATAAGCTTCCTGTTGAGCCTGACTAATGGCAGTCTTCAGTCATTTGGTATCCTTTGAGACTTGCTTTTGTTCACTATGTCAAATGTCATTTTATGTGTTAGAAAACATCAGGACTCCATCTTGGATAAACTGCATAAAAATGCAGTTTTCCCAGCTTTCTTTAGAAGCCAATTAAAGTGTAAAGCTGAAATAATAAAATGGGCTTAAATTATACATCAGGCAGTTGTGCAGATATATCCTTGAACTGTACTCGGTCCATTTTATGCTATTATAAACTACTGAAACAGTATGTTTACTTCCTTTATAAATCAAGCAAATCTTGTTTTTATTGTAGAGAGTGGGAGGTGAGATAATAGTGGAGTGGGAGGATAATTTGGAATAGAAGTACCTGCAACATGCAGATACAATGCTCCAGGGTGTTAGGATATGTTATGTTCCCTTCAAAAAGTTGTTTGTAATGATAGTTAATAGTATCCCACAAGAGGAAGCAGGCTGCAAGTATCCTGAAATCCAAAGGAAGGTGAGATATAAAGGATCATTTTTATTGAGTGTGAATCCAAATAGGAGGGCAATCATCATTTTTTTGTCAGAATCTTGTTCCCTAATCTTTCCATTTCTTGAAGGAAAAAGTCATATCAGATCACTGTCTAGGAGGATTGTATGTTTAGTAGCTATCAGAAACCAAAAAGGAGATAATAAAGAAAAAGATGTGGAAAAGGGATAGTAATTCTAACTGGTGAGGAGGGAATGCCTTTCAGACTGAATTTCTTTTCTAGCAGGTGTTTTAAAAAAAGAATGAATATAAACGAAAAATGCAGAGTATACATTTCATCTGCATTCCCTTCCTCTCCCTTGCCCCAAGTTAGATAGTTCCATTGTGGTTTAACACAGTTGCCATCCTTTAACTCAACTGCATCTGCTCAGCAGACAAGTTGTGTCAATGCTATTATATGCTAGAAACTACTTCTTCCATATCAGTAGTTTCATCTTCAGTACAGAAAATCACCTACTGAGGACAGATTCCTTAGTGTGAAGATATGCATCTGACTGGGTACAGTTTATAGCCCCTCTTTACAGAGTGGTGGAATAAATTTTTCCAGAGCTGAAAAAGTTGTAGCAAAGAGTTACCATGGAAAGGAAGATCTGAAAGCTTGGAAGGATAGATTTTGGCAAAAGAGAGCAAATATAAATGTGAAATATTCTGCCCTCTGAAGAAAAATCTGTTTTCACAACTCTGGCTTCTATTTATTATTGTTTGTCTCAGAACAAGCAACCCTTTTCATTGATATACTATGTAGTCGTAAATTAATATAAATCTGACGTGGTACAGTTAATGCATTTAAAACCAGCAAATACCCAAGAGGCTTCCTGCAATTATCCCATGTATGTGCAGAAGACTAACTTTAGGAAGATCTAGTCCTGTGAGTCTTTTTGAAGCAGTGAAATATTAGACTGTACCTTACTGTATAACACCAATTTGTACAAATTTTTATTACAGTGCTCTTTTATTAGGACAGCCCGAAATATGCAAGTCATATGTGTAGTTTCAGAAGATCCAATTGACGGTCAGTAAAAGAACACTGAGGAGAAATGCAGCCATCTTTTGTGAAAGACATTGAAGTCTCTTGAAAATACACAAGTTATGAGAAACTTTGACCCAAAAGGATCATTAACCACAGCCTACAGATTTTTCTTCCCCAAATCATTAGCAGTATGTTACAGTATTCAGAAACGAAAGAAATGGAGGCTGCTATTTAATGAGACTTTTTATTTTAATAGACCAAATAGTTAAGCTCCTTACATTGGCTGATTTAGGAGTCAGAAAATAGTTCAATTTAATTCAGCCACTAGGGGTTTATAAATGTGTGTGTACACAGACACACATATGTATAAATATCTACATATACTTGTATTACATGCAATAGAAAAATTATCATGTGTTATGAATTCCATTTTTTGTAAACTCTCAGTTGTCCTACCTATATTTTACCATTAATCTGTCATTGTCTTTAATCTTTGAAGCTTCCAAACAGCCCAAACTGCTATTAAGGATTATCCATCAAAATGAACTTGTCATATGAACATTTCTTTTTTAACATTCTAGGGATGAATTTCTGTTAATTTTGTTTTTTATGGTATGGTTAGGCACGCACACAAACAAACATGAATACACTGTTACTCTCACTTGTTGTCAAATCTAGGGTAGTGTTTTGTTCTGAGCTGACAATGGTTTTCAATTCTGTATTTCTTAATCTACCAGATTTAAAAATTAAGATTTATGCTATGTTTATATAGAAATGCATAGATGCCATCTGTAAATCAGTCCTTGATATAGCAATGTTTTTATATTTACCTCATTAATTAATAAGCAGCATTAAAGCATTGTTATGAAAATACCTTTTTTTTTCACAAACAAATGCTGATACAAATTTATAATGCCATGTGTTTTACTGACTTTATTGGGTATTTCTTTAAAAAAAAATCCTTTAAATTATTACTACAGTTTGTTTTTCACAGAAAGGTCATGATGGCGCTAACATTGTATTATAACTTTTCATGGTGCTCTGCTAACATTAAAATATGATTTGTTATAAATATGACAATTCCTTGCCCTGAAGAAAATTCAGTTCAAGTTGGAAAACAAAATGAAGATGGCAATCAAAAGAACAAAAGAGAAAAGAAGGATGACTTTCATTATTGTGCAATTTACCATATAGGTTTGTAGGTCAGCAGGATGCATTCATTTTTAGGAAGGCTGTGAGGAAGAAGCAGGTTTGGAGTGTCCTTGAATCTCCCATAGTGTTTATGAAGGCAATACTTCTTATTCATGTAAGCATAGGGATTGTGGGGGAAGGAGCAGGGGTCTGGCCCAGGTAGGGATGTGAATCCTGTCAGCATTATACCCCTGTGTTTGAGGAGTCAGTATAGTGTAGAGCTCCACAGAGCATCAGGGGTGTTGCTGATACATAAATTGGACAGTAGAGGCTGACTAGGAAGAGCTGGGATGGCAAGGATCCACGGGGCAATAACAATCCTTTTATTCTTCCATAAATCGGGCTGCCAAGTAGGCCAGTCCTGAAAGTGCAGGTACTGCCAGCTTTTTGGGAAGCTTTTAAATACAGCTCTGTGCAAACATGAGGAAACCTGAGGAAACTCAACACCCACAAATCCATGGGCCCCGATGGGATGACCCCCAGAGTGCTGCGTAAGCTGGTGGATGTCGTAGCCGAGCTGCTCTCCATCATCTTTGAAAGGTCCTGGAGAACGGGGGAGGTGCCGGAGGACTGGAGGAAAGCCAATGTCACCCCGGTCTTCAAAAAAGGCAAGAAGGAGGAGCCGGGCAACTACAGGCCGGTGAGCCTGACCTCTGTCCCTGGGAAGGTGATGGAGCAGGTCATCCTGACTGCTGTTTCCAGGCACATGAAGGAGAAGAAGGTGCTCAGGAGTAGCCAGCATGGGTTCACCAAGGGGAGGTCATGCTTGACTAACCTGATAGCCTTCTATGATGGGGTGACTAGATGGATAGATGAGGGCAGAGCGGTGGATGTCATCTATCTGGACTGCAGCAAGGCTTTTGACACCGTCCCTCATGGCATCCTCCTGGGCAAGCTCCAGAAGAGTGGGTTAGATGAGTGGACAGTGAGGTGGATTAGGAACTGGCTGAATGACAGGGCCCAGAGAGTGGTAATCAGCGGTGCCGAGTCCAGCTGGAGGCCTGTGGTTAGTGGTGTCCCCCAGGGGTCAGTCCTTGGTCCGGTCCTGTTCAATTTATTCATTAACGACCTGGATGAAGGGATGGAGTGCTCCCTCAGCAAGTTTGCTGATGATACTAAGCTGGGAGGAATAGCTGACAGCCCTGAGGGCTGCGCTGCCATCCAGAGGGACCTGGACAGACTGGACAGCTGGGCGGCGAGTAACCTCATGAAGTTCAACAAGGGCAAGTGTAGGGTCCTGCACCTGGGGAGGAATAACCCTAGACATGCCTACAGGCTGGGGACCGACCTCCTGGAGAGCAGCCCCGCAGAGAGGGACCTGGGCGTCATGGTGGACGACAAGTTGACCATGAGGCAGCAGTGTGCCCTCGTGGCCAAGAAGGCCAATGGGATCCTGGGGTGCATTAAGCAGAGCGTCTCCAGCAGGTCGAGGGAGGTGATTCTGCCCCTCTACTCAGTCCTGGTGAGGCCGCACCTCGAGTCCTGTGTGCAGTTCTGGGCTCCCCAGTGCAGGAGGGACGTGGAGCTGCTAGAGAGAGTCCAGCGCAGGGCCACAAAGATGATTAGGGGCCTGGAACATCTGCCCTATGAGGAAAGGCTGAGAGAGCTGGGCCTCTTCAGCCTGGAGAAGAGAAGACTGAGAGGGGATCTGATCAATGTATATAAATATCTCAAGAAAGGGAGTGAGGAGGAGGGGGCTGGCCTCTTCTCAGTGGTGGCCAGTGATAGAACTAGAGGAAACGGCCACAAATTGAGGCACCAAGGAATTTCTTAACAGTGAGGGTGACAGAGCCCTGGAACAGGCTGCCCAGAGAGGTGGTGGAGTCTCCTTCTCTGGAGATCTTCCAAACCCGCCTGGACACCACCCTGTGCCACATGCTCTAGGGCACTCTGCTTGTGCAGGGGGGTTGGACTAGATGACCTCTACAGGTCCCGTCCAACCCTAGCCATTCTGTGATTCTATGATTCTATGTTTTCTGTACCCACTAACTATCCTAAGCATGCTGTACAATTGGAGGTATCACTGGTGACTATAGTCTTATGACCCAAAAGAGCTTTCACCTTGCCCCACAGTGAGGCCTGCAGAGAGTATATACAAGAGGTATCTTGTTTTTTGGTGTTGTTTTTGCCAGACTCATCTAAAATGCTTGAAAAATTTCCTTCAGGTGTTTCAAACAGCTGTTATTCTAGGCTTGGGTGTATCATTGCTCTTTTATCTGCTGTTTTGAATGATGAGTGGTGAATTTGTGATGAAAACTTCTTGATGAGTAGCAAAAGATGATGATATATCTGTAGTGAGAACTGTGGGCAGCGCATGCTTTAAAGGAGAATTAATTCGACAATGAGCAGAAGTATCTGGAACAACCGCTTTCTGCAGAGAAATGATATGGTGATGCCATCTCTGTGAGGCTGAGGAATGGCAAACAGGAGGCATGAGGACATGGGCCCTCGGTGAGGTCTGTCAGAACAACAGGCACTGATGCTCTCATGATACAGTTTATGTCAAGGCTCTGGACGTTCTTTGCAGATCATGCAAAATAAGGGAAATGAGATTGTGCTACGGAGAGCCCAGATGAGGAAAAATGTATACTACTTGTGTATCTTGGCATCAGCATTTTGGCAAATCTCTATTTCTGTAGAGTTTAAAAATGTCTTTGAATATAGTAGATGTTAGAGCTGTACATATGATCAGAAATGTCTTGCTGAAAACTGTTTTTCATGTTAAATCATTAAAGTAACCTAGGCTGCATTCTGTGATTATGTTCATGATATGACTTTTCTGACAATAGATCGTAAAATCCTATTTGTTTTACAGCAAGTGCCTAATTGTAATTTCGCAAGGTCACATCATCTTGAATAGACTTTCAACTGTCAGGACTATCTTTTGGTGTGTGAGCAGAAACGTGTGTAGTTGGTATCATTACGAGATTTTCCAGTTATTTCTATTGTCTCCTCTATTACTTTATACAGATACTTTACCTTTTTGTTGTTGTTAAAAATGTTTTCTGAGAAAATGTATACATTCTATGGAAATATCAGTTTTACCTGTTTAAAGTACTAAAAAGAAGGTGTCAAAGCAGATGTGAATATTCTATTGAATCTCAGACATGCAATAGTTAACCCTAGAATTATGATACTCTGCTGCTTTCCTCTGTATGTTACAATTGAAGTGGTTTTTATACTTTGCATTACAAATAATGTGGTTACTATTTGCGATGAACTATTTTGACTATGTGTATGTGCAGAAGGAAGGCTGTGAATAGAGTTCAGGAGAATATGATTACATCAGCTCTTTCTAGTAGGTTAGTGTGACCTTCAGACAAGCTTTGTTCACCATAAAAATAGGCCGGTTATCAAGGTGCTTCAGTCGTTTGGTGATATGGTGGTGATTGAGTATCGCTTCTGGGGAGGCTGTTCTTTCTGGAGCAGAGTTTTGAGATGTTAGAGCTGTTTCAAAAGCGGACAAATCTTTCAAGTTCAGTCTATTCCTTGTCTTGTGGGAACCTCAGGTTGCCAATTTCTCTTTGCAGACAAAGAGTTGTCATTGATCTACACAGCAGTAGAGCTACAAATAAGGTTTCTTTCAGCGTGCTGTTCATTCATTAGCTTTTCCTTCCCTTCTCTTTTTTCCTGTTTCCAATAAAAATGGGAATTGTTTTAGGAAAATTCTTCTACTCTAACATAAAATAAGAACATCTAATAGAGATCAGAACAACATTTAATTTAATACAGCATCCTCTCTATGGGAGAGGCTGATAGTAGATGATTAGATGGAAGAAATAAACAAAACAAATTTATAATGCTTCTACATCTACTTGCCCTCCTTCTACCAGCAATTGGTTAGTTTGATCTTTAAAGTCTTCAGATCTTTGAGACAGAGCGTTTTTTTCTTACTTTAAGCTCACTTAAGCAATTATAGGTTGATATATTAACAAAGGTGGGAACAAATATATATATATATATATATATACTTCAGCAGTTAAATTTCACATTCAGTTATTGGATATCTTTCCCTCCAGTTTTTTAGAACTGCCTACTTAAGATCTTATCATTGACTGTTCAGTTGTGTAATTGTAAGTCACATTGATATTTTTGTATGACATTATCAATTCTCACATATTAATATTACACATGTAATCAAAATTATAGAGAGTTACAGAAAAATTACTTTTAGAGTGTCAAAGTCTTGCATTGGTTTATGTTTCAACTTGAACAGAAAATTAACAGAAATGTATATCTGGCCATATTTAGACTTTTTTTTTCTTTACTGGCTGATTCTAATGGAGTTTTATTTTGAATGGCATTCCTCTGCAAATCCTTGATAGGTCTGGAATATTGCACTGGTCAATCTGTAAGTGCTAGGGATTGTTCCAGGCATTTCTGGACAGATGTTTCATCATTTAGGTGATGACTGGAAGAGTCAAAGAATAGTTGCACCATCAACTTCACTATCTCTTTATGTCTATAGAATCTAAACCAGTGGTTATTTTAAGAGCCTTTCAGTTCTAAATCATCACTGTTTTCATTCCAGTTTTAAAATGTTGACTCACATAAGGTCTTGTTTCTCAGTCTGCAGAAAAAGAAATAAAGATTGAGGACTGTGAAGAGATGATTCAGGTGCACATGGATTCTTATAGGGAATGAAAGTGAAGGCCAAGCTTCTTGTGTGGACGGTGTGATGGAAGAGTGCGTGATGATGACATGGTCAGAAGGGAGGAGGAAATGGAATGATTTGGACTCTTCAGAAAGGTGAGAGAAAATCCCTTATTTTTCCCTTACTGTACATGAGTTTGACAGGAAGAAAGTTTGTGAGTGATCACCAGATAGAAAGGAGAGCACAAGACAGTAGACAAATCCTTAGGCATATAAACTGAGATCTTCTAGTTATATTTTAAACACAGAAATAATATATGAAATAATGCTGATGGGAGGTAACAGACTTTAAACTGGAGTGTTTCTGAAAAAATATTTAATGTTTTTTGAGACATTTTAGGGGATTTAAGTAATAGAGATTTCACCATTTCTTAATAATATGGGAATCTCTTGTTCCTTGGTACAAAGTTGATATTGCTACTGAGATCAGTGGCTGTCCCGAGGGGCAGACCAAATATCACTCTTCTTGGCTGCTCAGTGTTTGTACCTTTTTTTCTGAAGGGCTTGGTGAGATTCTGCCCAGCAGACTTTGTCTGAAGAGAAGCTCAGTTAGCTTGTTGATCATTTGAGTTTTTCATTCCCCCTAGGTTGTAATGACATTGATTAACTCCAAAATGATTTGTAGCTCTGTGTGAAATTGAGTTCTTCTAGTTTTGCTCTTATATAGTCTTTTGGATCGCACTTGAAACCTGCATGAGGTGCTGAGGTGCCTAATTTTATTCTTGATTCTTTACATATTTTTAAAATATCAGGAGATCCTCAAACATTTTCTGTTGGAAAATGCTGTAACTTATTCAAGACACAGTAACATGCAGTATGTGGTCAGCATTTACAAGAAAAGAACAACAATATTTGATACTTTGGGGGTTAAAATTTTGTTAATGTCACTTTTAAGCATTAGCAAACTTTAAAGAAATGCATTCACATTCTTCCAGATCACTAGAATGTAACCTGAAATTTATTTGTAAATGTCTTAGTACTATGAAATGAAAAGGCGCAATTGAAGCTTGCAGACAGGGATCTGGGAAACGGTGATTCTAGGTGCTTCTGGTGACTGCGTGTAGGGTTATTACTAATTAACCATAGTTTGCAAATATTTGGAAAAGTTTCTCGTTTACTTTATTTAAAAGGACAACTCAGTGCAATTGTAACATGTATCCATAGCTACAAGTGCACAATTAACCAAATGGCAAAGATGGGAGGCCTAATGGCTTTACTTCTTGCAAAGCTGGCCTCTGAAGGATTTCACTAAAGGTTGTGTGTTTGGTTTTTTTTGGTTTTTTTTGGTTTTTTTTTTAAGAACTGAATTGAAAAAAATGTCTCTCGAAACTCAGCCAACTCTATCCAATGTTATTTGAAAATACTGAGTACTGTTCCTGTTATGCTAAATATAATAGTAATTACCACACTACTCTTTCTCTTCTGATTTACAGATTCAGTTCTCTTTCTTAGCTAGTGGCAGTTATGACCTATGCATTAATTTGGTTGCATGAGTTCTTACCAGGTACTAAAACCTTGAGCAAGTAAAGATGCATGAACAAAGAGTACAGTACCTGTCTAAAGAAAGAAGATATTTTGTTTTTCTCAGTTCTCATAAAATCTTTATGCAATATCCTAATATATTTTAAAATACATAAAATTGCATAAAGTGTGTCAAAAACTGTCAAGAAAAGAGTTATAGAACATTTTTCTATTTTTTCGAGGGTTTTTCATTGATTCCCATGGAATCCTGATAGCAATTCCTGTCAAAGGAATAATATTAGGACAGTTGATTTATCATATAGCTTTTCTCCTATATGTATACTTTAAAAATACTTAAACTTCCAGATTAATACTTTGTACTGATCACATATTTTTGTGTTTTAGTGGTGTGCTGCATAGACATTAATCTATCAACCAGCAAAATAATTTTAAAAATCCATTCTAATCATCTAAAGTATACATTCATGCTGACAAGGTCTACGCTTCTTTCCAAATAGGCCCTGCTATGGCCTCACAAATCTTCCAGCATCTTTAATGAAAGTGCAAAACTCAAGATCAAAAAGGCATAGTATCTTGCATATTTAAATGTTCATATAATATTTTACATGGGGAAATAAAGCCTCATTATAAATAGTATGGTAAAGTGTACCCAATTGATACAATTGTTGTCAAATATTGTGCAGAGGAAAGTGCTGCTTAAATAGTAAAATCCATTAGTATCTTCTGGAAAGGATTGGTGTATTTGCCTGGGCAATGCTGTGTCAGAGATATTGGGAAAATAATGTATTATGTTCTTAGCGAAGGTTCCAGAATTTGGGGCAGACTTTGAAGCTGGGATAGTTTGCCAGTTAGAATATCTCACCAAATCAGAATAGAAATAGCAATTGTTATATCAGTTGGTTGAGGGAAAATGCACATACTTTGCTGAGCATAAATAGGCACCCTGCGTTACTCTCCACACTCTGAGCTCACTTTTATTCAGCCTTTTGCTTTGTATTACTATTGCAATGTATATCTACAAACGGGAAAGGCACTTTGAGGGTAAGTTTGGATAGCCTGTGAAGTTCTTTTCCTTAGCCTGATCAACACATCTACTTTATTTGCAGAGATAGTAAATGGTATGGCTCTTTTTCTGTCCTCAAAGTCCCTGTTCTCCAGCATAAAATACAAAAAAGTTTGCTTTGACCTTTTATACTTCCTTACCCTGTATGTTAGATAAAAGTGTAGTCCTTATAAAAGTCTTAAAATCTGAAACACTGAATGGCTTCAAAACATTTCTCTCAGAACTAAGTATTGTATCTCAGAACCAAGAACTGGTACATCCTGTTCCATTGCAAATTCAGTTTTGCTTTAAAGTGAAATGACTTGATGCATCAGTGTGACATGCAGATTGAATTCACTTAGGTTTGGATTCTGGAATTAGCTTTTTTCCATTGCGACAGGGATAGACAAGTGGAAAATAAGACTTCAACTGCTAAAATGGAGGGCCCATCTCTCTTGCTCTGGCAGAGCCCTCAGCCTTCATACCAGAGTTCATCCTGTTGAAGACAGTCTTGTCTTTCAGGTTTGAATGAGATGTTGGGGCCAAATGACTTAGAAAGCTTTTCTTCTAAACTGAATTTTTCAGTGAATGTATGAATTTACTGCTTTGCCAAAAGCAAGGCCTGTACATATGGAATTACCCATCAACTGTTTCCCGTATCCCAGACTTAATGTCATGCATCCTGTATGGATTTCAGACTCCTTCCTGTCGCTTGCTTTTGTGGTATCAACAAGCAGGCTGCCAAGCAATTCCTCTCTCTGTGCCTGGTTATTTTTATATTTCATTCGTGGTAAACAGGAGTTCTGAGAGTAGAAAAAGAGCCATATCTTTTATTCTCAAATTAAGTGCCCTTTTTTTCCAGGACGCATGGCAAAGTTGAATGCAAAGCCCTGTGCTAGGAGTAGTTCAAGCTGAGGTAGTGCAAGTCAAAGGAATATTGACGAAGGGACTGCAATAAGACCTGAGCTTGTGCTGTTCTTTACAGGAAAGAAAATTTTGGAAATGATATAGAGGGGTTAGCATTCTCTCGCAACCCCTACTAACTAACATTACCCTCATCGTTTTGGAAAAATATCTGATTTTCTCTGTCTCATGCAACAAAATATCCATTTTCCCTTCCTGGACACAAAGAGAATAGCTTGAGTGTGTGTTCCTGATGCATGGTGTCAGTTCAGGGATGACCAAAAATTCTGATCATGTTTTAAGCTTTTTTTTCCAAACAATTTTCAAACATTGCCATAGGTAGGCAAATGTATAAATTGAATAGTTTTGATAAAAAAATCATACACTGAATCTTGAGTGCTAAAATTTTAGATTTTGCAATAGTACGTGAGTGGATGGGGCTTCTTTCTTACTGTATGAAGTCTTTTCCTTCATTCATCAAGAGTAAACTGTGCTCTTCCCTTAGAGTTCCTTTACCTTTCTTCTTCCAAAATGTGATAGAGAAATACAGTTGGATATGCATGTAAAGTATTTAGTGGTTGGTTCTTTGATCGTCACCTTCTAGTTTAGTCCAGACTTTTTTGTGTGTATTTTTTATCTGACTACTACTATATCCAACTTCTCTGGACTTTGTCACGTGTGCTTTCAGATGAGTTGCAGGTGGGAATAAAGAATCAATTGCTGTAACAGTTTATGCAGTTAATCAATTCTTTTAGTATTCAAAACGTAATTGGAGAGACAAGCTCTCACTAAAATCCAACATATTGGACTTTCTAGGCTAAGTTAATTTAGAATTACTTTTTTTTTTTCTCCCTCAGGTGAACAAAGTTCTTGAAGTAATATTCTTCTTCTCCTATTCCTTTCAAAAAAAAAAAAAAAAAAAAAAAAGAAGAAAAAAAGGAACCAGCATATTTCTAGGTGTTTTGATTAAATTTCCTTATTCTGTAATAATTTGTTTACTGAAAAAATGACTGATATAGTTGAGAAAACATTTATAGGTTGATACTGCATTTGCAATAATGGCTCAATGAAGGGAAGCAATCTGTGCTTATCAGGGAACAGCTAATATCTTGGTAATGTAGCTGCGTACAATACTCTTCACAGTTCTTGGGAAAATTAAGAATTCAGTCTTTTTTATGGAAAATGTGGCAAATTACATTTTCTATCTTCATCTAAGTTCTCACTTTCTGTTTTCTATCTTGTTCAAACTACCTAGCATCATAAGGAGCTTGTAATACTGGCTGTGAAACTGAAGACATGAAGAGTTGGAAGTCTGCATACTACAGATATCTGAGGGTTTCAGACTTCTTTCTCTGTCCCAAAGCATGCTACTTTTGGTATGTTAAAATATATATTTTCTTTGTGCTTTTTTAAAGAAAAATCTATCAATGAGAGAACAAATGAAAGCTTGTTTGGTAATGTCGAATTCTAGCTCCCTTTTCTCAACAGAGAAGTATTCAGTTGTTTCAACTTTAGCTTTTAGAAGCTTCATTATCTTAAGAACTGTAATTTCATTCTGTTTTTGTCCAAGCTGACCACTGGTCTCACAAGTTATTGTCCAGAGAGGTATGAATACATACATACATAATCATCTAAGATCTCTTCTTTTACAATATCAGTTTCAATAGGAAGAAAATATAACATTTGTCCCCGAGAAGAATCTACTTGTGTTATCTTGGCCTCTAACCTGGCTGTGAAGGTAGTGTCTGCATGTGATTTTTGTTACCCTGAAGTGGATGCTCTTAAACTCCTTGGAAGAACTTTGTGATACTGGGGTCAAGGAGAATTTATCGGAAGCTGAGGCCCAGTTTGTGAAGCATCCAGTCCAAATGGTTTCTTCCTGCAGAAAGTTTTGTTCTATTCCTCCAATGCACTGAACCGGCTGTTACACTGTGCTGAGACTCCAGAGTTTGCATGGAAGTGACTCATTAAGCTTTTCCCATCATCCATCGTGAACTTTGTAAATGATAAAGTGGGATGTATTTCTGTGAAGCCACACTGTGTCCAGTGCCCTTGTCTATTATGACTAATTGGGAAATTTAGTCTTTATCTCTCTCTTGACCTCTCTGATGGCATAAATATCAGGAGACATTTGGAATGATTTTTTTTTTTTAGAAAATTGAACATGAATTAGCAAGGAAAAGTTAATAGGTCAATGCCTGAAATTCTGCGACTTGGCCCTCTTACATTTCTATTTTCTTTAACAAGAAGTTTCTAGAGTGTAAATTGCCTGTAAAAGTAGGCACTTGTCTGGAAAAGGAAGTGGGGGGTGAGAATGTTTTTCTTAAACTCACCAGAGAGAGATGTGTCTGGGCTGTCTATTGACTTTTAACAACTGAAAAATGCCTAATTTATCAAGCTCTTACAATTTCGACAGGTTCTTTTGCTAGGCCTTCAGTGCTCAATTTCCCCTCCTGTTTTCTCTCACCCCTCTTTAACTTGTGAAGAAGCCTCCTTTAACTTCTGTGTTGTCCAATCTCTCCCTCCTCCTCACCCCTTTGCAGTTCATCTGTGAAATGGTACCTGTGCAGGAATGCCAGATGGACCATGTAGAACCAAGGGACAAACTGAAATTTGAAATGCTGTTCAGTGCACAAGACTATTTTATACAGTATTGCTTTAGTTTTGACACCTCTCTTTCTTTTCACCTCTCACCTCTCCCTCTTTTTAAAAAGAAAAAAAATTAAAAAAAAGAAGACTAATTAAGGTTTTAACACTAACTCTGTTTCTGTTTTATGCTGGCCCAAGAGGACCATGACTCGGGCTTCTGTGTGCTTTGCTAACACCCACAGTGAGTCAGAAGCAGTACATCAAAGAGGGTTGGTGGATACTGTCTTTTCCTGCACATGCCACGCAGGGCTCATGACCCAGCATAGCATATTTTTTGGATGCATACATCACAGTCAACCAGGCTCTCAAAGAGCCAGGTGAGGCAGGCCTTGTAAAACAGCTAGTCCCAAATAAGCAGTCCTAGTCCTATAGGAGGTCTTCAGATGAATCTAGGAGCACCATGGAGAGCAAGAGGCACCCTGAGGAGGTCTTGCTTTTCCCGAATATGCAGTTTATGAGACCAAAAAAAGAGACAAAGCATAAAGGAATTAATCTTTAAAAGAATCATTGTGATAATAAGAAAAAACTTTTTTTTTTGGTCTAAGAAGCATCTGCAGAATTCTCAAAAATGACTGAATTATGAATAAGCAGCAAAATGTAGCAATAGAACATTAGAAACTGCATCCTGAAGCTAAGCTTTTAAAATCTGTACATAGTCAGATGTAAACAGCAATTCCCTTTATCCCTTTAGTCTGTCCTCCATTTCAACATAGCTGTCGGCTTGTCTTTCATTTAACACTTGGGTGTCACCATGGCTGGTACTGCCCTCGCCCGTGCAGCACAGTCGCCCAGGGTCTGAACGTAGTGGGCAGAGCTGGTGCAGGTGACAGGGTCCATCAACAGCCTCAGGCAAGGGGACCCATGAACCAGCTCCGTGGTCCAGACAGGAGCAAAAGCAAGTGGGGCTGGAAATGAGACTGGAGACCATGAATGTCATGTTGGAGGGGTCATTTTTGGAGACAAGCTGTGTGTGGCCCAGCTTGGGGTGCAGGCAGGGGAGGGAGCCTGGGGCTGCTGCAGTGGCATGGGGCAGGGACTGATGGCCTTGGGCTGGACAAGAAGTCTGGGGCTTTGCAGGGTTAGGGAGGTCCGGGGAAGGGGGAGGATGAGAAGGGCTGGGAGTGCCCTGACAGATAAACAGAAACACCGAGACAAAATACTGGAACAAAACACCTAAGCTGAAAAAAAGCACTGGAAAAGCACTGAAACAAAAGCACTGGTGTTTGATTTCTAAAGCTAGTTAGTATGCCGTCAGGGTTTTGGGCAGTTTATATTCATGTGATATACAGGTGCTGCAAATAGGCATGCTGATTCTGTTTTTTTTCCCTTTTCTGCTCATTGTGTGTAACCTTTTCTTTTATGAAGTTCATCAGCCCCTCTTCTCAATAGGCCTTTTAAAAAATTGCTTTGTGTGCTTCTTATTTCCATATTTTCTCCCAAACATTTGTCAGGTTAATTTTTACCCTCCCAGAACTCTGATTAGATACATCAGCAGAAGTGACTTTGGTATTAATGATGCCATTATATACTACACTGAGTCCATTAATAAATTAATAATGCCGTATCTTGTTTGTTTATAAATGAGTCTCACCAAGGGCTGTTTCAAATGAAAAATACCACTGATTGCTTGTAATTTAATCTAGTGAGTTTTTATGCATGTGGGACAAAGTCAATTAGCACTAACTGAGAGGTTTCTAATTCCCAACTAGATTTCAACTTTAATACAAATAATTTAGTTAAAAATAGCAACATGGAAAAAATAGCAGTGACATTTAAAGAATAATACTTAACCATACCAGAGGCCTTTGATTTGGAAAGTAATTTTTAATATTTATTACTGTCTTGAAATGTTCCTGCCTTTATACCTTCCTTATGTGTGTCTGAAGAGCGTATTATTTTTTTGCATGCCTTCCTAAAATTGAAATTTATCTGCGTATTGTTGACTTGTTCTAGCACCAAAATCTAGAATTTTCCTGCAATAACACAAGATAAAATGTTGTTAGACAGCACAATTTATTAACAAAAGCCTGTAAACTGCAAAGTTGTGCAAGCCTTTATTTTTTTTTCTTTCTTTGTCAGCTTTTTGCATTGTTGATTGATTTACTGTAGTGCTGCTGTCAGTATTTTACCAATAGTCTGGTAGGATCTCGTGACTGGCATTTTGCCTTTTTAAAAAGCATCTCAATGCTGCAGTAAAGAACTTGAACCTCTAAATCAACCATCATAGATGTTGTCTTCTTTTTATTATTATTATTAATGTGCTCTTGGGAAAGGAATATTGAACAGTAATTAGGAACAAGAAAATTGCTGGAATAAGCTGGAAAAGGTCAGTTTCTAGGCAAAGGTCTTTCATATGTTATCTCTATTTTTATATCCTAATTATTATTAATACAGAAACATGCATGTAATTTATATTGTTATTCGGAGTTAAAAGTACTGCTGTAGCTGATGCTCTAAAAACAGTAATTTGAAAAACACACCGCAGAAGTTCTATTGATACTCAGCTAAGGTCTTAACTACTTTATTTTAACATTGTTACATGTCTCAGTGTGAATGGGAAGGACTTGTATCACGTAATTGTATAAAATGTGGTACTTATAGTTCATAAATTCTTAAGTTAAAAATATAGATTTCCTTTTTAAGATGCAATTTTATTTTATGCCTAAGGAACCTTTAAAAATTGATGATAGAAAGTGAGTGAAACATTTGAAAAGTTGAGATCTCTCTCTTACTCCTAAGTTATAATAAAATAATGAATTAAATTAGTGGTAAAATTATTTGGCTGTTTATTGCTTTGTTTATCTAATAGGCATCCATGTCAAGGCTGTCTTCTGTCAATTTGTATGCTAGGGGATCAAATAGTGTAAGATACTATTAATTTTTTTTACCACTGAATCTTAAAGGTAAATTTTCTCTGTATGCATGTATTATATATATGTGAGAAGCTACTACGTATTAATAAGATTTGTATTTGTGTATATATAAATAAGGGATGTGCAATCTTAGAATATATATATTCCTAATGCACTGAATGCTGGAGGTTGTCACTGATCTCTACGTAGGTATGAAATAGTACAGTATGGAAACTGTATCTATCTTAAGTCTTTGAAGTTTAATTCTTCCATAAAGCCATTTGGGATTAGGTGGACTTTTTTAAAATTATTTGAAGAGAAAAAACTTCCAGTCATAAAGTCCTGTGTAGCTGAGCAGAAGGCAGTGAAAGAATCATTCTTCAACAGTCTTTTTCTTGTTGTTTCTTTGTTCTTGTTTTTTAATCAATATGAAGTACAGTTCCTGGGCCATGTTCCTTAATAGTTATTTTTTTGCTGCCAAGTAAAAGGCAAAGTTTTTTTTTTAACGGGGGAAATAATTCACTGCACAAATGCATTATTTCTTTTCTATTCTGTTCCTATATTGAAAAGCTGAGTGCGTGCTTGTCCTGTGTCCAATTGACAGCTGATAGAACTACCTGCTACAAAATGGCAGCAAATACTTATGAGCATTACTTACAAATCCTTTGTGCTAGAATGTGACAATTGGAAAATCTAAAACAGCTAGTATGCTGAAAATGGATCCAACATAGTTCATTAATTATTTAACAGTAAATATAAAGGGAAACATAATAAGTATTATTTAGAATTAGTGTGTGTTCTACACTAAATTTCTCAAGTACAGGTGTAGTTTATAAGATATCAAAATATTCTATTTAATTAAACTTTTTGTATATTAAAGTATCAGTTTGCCCCAAAGCCTGAGAAGTCTCAACTCCCAAAACTTTTAATGCAGCACAGGCCTTCTTTTCCATCATCGAGCAGCATCCCCCTGGGGAATCGGAGTGATTATGCAATTTTTCTTTAGGACTTTAACCAAGGGAGGTACAGAATAAAATACTGAGCAGGTAACATTTTGCGAGGTCACTTTGACTTCTTGCAAAACATCCTATTTATCTTGGCTGCATTATTCTTTAGGCTTTTCTTTCCCGTGGGTGAGGTGAGAGACAAAACTGTGTAGAGAGAATTAACAATAACACTAGTTTTCAGTAGCTGTGATTCATGAGTGGCCGAGAAAAGGTTTATAGCTAGGTAGTCTTTGCTACTATGGAATACATATGTGCAGTAGTAGCATGCATTCCACACCTGTATTATATCATACTTGGCATGCATGGAGACATTTTTTTGCTCTTTATCCAGTCTTCATACTCCAGTCAGATGCTACCTGGTATGCTTCAGTGCTGCTCTTTGTAAGCCTGTAAGCATTTCTTTAATAGATGCAAACAATTACAAGACTGTGTGCATATAAACAACAGAATAAAATACAATTAGTTATGAATAAAACTCTTTCACAAAGTTCTTGGTATCATCCTTAATCCCTTTTGTTTCATTTGTTGACTAATACTTGTCTGTATTTGAAGATTTGTGTTGTTCAGTTTGCCACTGCTGCTCACTTTGTACTTCTTTGATGACTTTTTCAGGCAGATGTGTTTGCAGAATCTTTCCACTCATTTTCTGCTTTAATCTAATGCAGTTATAGTTATTTGAAAAGCTAATGTCTGTATTTAGCCCATAGTTATATCAATGTGATCAGACTTTATGTGTAATATACATTCAATAGAATTTATATTATATGGAATATGCAAAGTTACCTGTGATTTAGAATTTTTCTCTATCCATTAATTTGGAGGACTTACATTGCTTACAGTGGGAGTAATCTACGTTACTGTGTGTGATGCATTCTTGTTTTACATGGATGCATTCTTGTTTTACATGTTTTACTTTAAGAGTAAGTAGGAGGGGCTCATGAGAAGTGTAATTGGGCTTTTAGTGTTCTTTTAAATTTGATCTGCGATACCTACTCTGTCCATAAGCTTTAAAATCTTCAAGTGCTTTCAACTAGGAAATTAATATCTCCTTTTTTTCAGTGATACAAAAATGCTCTTTGTGGCCACAGAAGACACATACAGAAAATATGAGAGTTGGCAGTTAGGACATGCATATTTAGAAAAGCTGGGATTAGCAAAACTTCTCTTTCAGCCCTTTTACACAACGCTTATAGAAGGCTATGCAAGATCTGCTGTTTTTCAGTGATGCTCTTTGTCTCAGGGATATTTGTAGATCAAAATCTTCTGCAGATGAAAATAAGGCTGTAAACGTTACACACACAAGTAGCTAATGAAAGGATACTTGACTTAAATCTTTAAGACAACCTAGTGACTAGCTCTGACAAATGTCCAGCATGTTATCTCGGATGCCCAGTGATGAAAGTATCCAAGGGCTTTTGCTCCCAAAGTGATCTGCTGCATGATCCAGTTTCTTTCCTCTATTTCCTTTCTGGTATTTGCTGGGAGTTTTCTGCTACTTGTTTCCCCCACCTCCCATCCTCCCCACTCGTCAAGGCTATATGCAGATGCAAAGAAAATGCACTTCTAGCAAGAGCCTGCATCTTTCAGACTTTTCTAGCTATCTTACAAGCCGCTCGCATTCAGATGTCACATGCTTTAGATGGAGACTTTAACAATATGCTAGTGATCATGATCTTTTAACTTTTATCTTTTTTTTATCCTAATGTTTTGACTCTTGATGAAAAATATAAGCAGAAGTGGCCCAAGCATGAGAACATCAGCCAAAAGTCCATGAGTATGAGCAGAAATCTCGTGAGTCGTTTCTTTCTTTGTCATCTAAGTCAGATGGTATTTAGCTTGTGAGTGGGACCTCATGATGTAACGCTGTGTTGTTTCTCCCAAATGAATCTTCCTTGAATTAATTTGTATAGCATAACATTTATTTTTAAAATGAAGTAAAATTTAGAGATAAAGCATTGTCCTAGCACCTTAGTCATTGTTTTTGCTCTTATTTACCTGTGCCATACGTGTATACTCTGGGCTCCCAGCTACTGTCCGGCAGGTCTCTGTGATTACCTGGTGCCAAATGGCTGTAGAGATGCCTAGAACAAACTCGTCAAAGTCCGCTGCCCTTGGCAAGATTTCAAATATGTTGGGAATCTGTCTGAAGTCAGTCCAGGTAGAGTGGATTTCCATGGGTGGAACATAAACTTGAGGCCTTTGTTGTAAGATCATCTGGAATTAGGTCCTACACTTGCTTGTTCAGTGTGCAAGGTTTAATCCATGAGGCTGCCAGTGCCTCCAGGGTTCCTGAATTTCCCATCTGTGGCCTGTTCACTGTTTTTTGTTTGTTTGTTTGCTTCTTTTAAAGAGTTAAAAGAAAATCCTAAATAAACATCTTTTTATTTTTTCCCCCCAAAACAATCATACTTCCGTGTTTCTTTTTGTTCTCAACCAAAGTGTCAGAATGCCCTTAGCAGAGACAGCCCTCTCAGTGATGTGACTCCTAATGGCCCTGGGACTGATTAGCAGCTCTGCAAACTGTTTCTCTGTTGCTTGGGTGCTTGGCTGTGTATTTCAATATATCAGCTTAAACACCTACGTTTAAAATAATGGAACTCTTAGGAATGCCATGAGAATTGTTTGAATAGGACCTCAATAATCCTTTTGCAAGTGTTAGTTCCAAAAGGCATAAAGTGTGCCTGTTTATAGCTCATATGAGGGTGGAAAACCTGCATAGGATATTGTAAGATATACTGTACCTTAGATATTTCTCCATTTTCCCCATTTTCTAGACACTTCAAAAATAGAACAAAATCTATCTCTAATAATGAAGAGCCCATCATTCTTCTTAACTGACTTTTCTGTCTAATTTACAGTACAGAAAAAATGTCGTTCTGAACCTCAACAGTACCTTCATTTTCCTCGCAGCTACGTTTTTAGAGTCTTTCGAATATTTTAGGATCCTTCAGAATAAAAGAGCATTACTGAAATAGTATCTGTTATTGTTTTGTATTCCCTGGAGTATTTACTGCATTGTTGTTTACCAGATGAGTCTGGTACACTTTTGTCCTTTATGCATTATTTAGGACTTAATGTATTGTAAATTAAAATTGTATTATCCTTATTACATGTAACCACATACTGTTTTTGATGATATGTTGTTGTCTTGTATCTCCAAGTATTTTAGTATAGATAGTAGAAATATTGACATTTTCATCCTCAATTCCTGGTCTGTTGATGTTTAGTAGCAATGTACCAATGAATTTTCTCCATTTTCTTTTAAACAAATGATTAATTTAAATGCCAAAATAGAATTACAGAATGCTTTTTTCAGCACCAACATGAACATGTTTATTCATTCTCTTCCTTTATAGTCGTGTTGCTTATGGAATTTGTTGACTTAATAACCAAAAGTGAAGGAGAAAGTGAATGTGCATACTTTGGGGGGCAGAAGATTTAAAATATACTAACTTTTAGATTTTATGTTGTTAATTTTTATTCACTAAATATGTAAATGAATGAAAGTAATAAGTTACCAAAGAAAGTCTTGAGCAAAGAAACTAGAAAAAAAGTCCATTCAAGAATCTAGAAAATCATAGTGGTTCAGAATTTATTCTGTCAGAATGCATGTTTTTTTTACTAAATTTCATGGAGGAGAATCATTGACAGTTTCATGCTGTGGGAATGTAGAGGAGATGGGGGTGCTGAGTAGGGAATTTAGCTGTCTTGGAATATACCTGCCTTTTCTATTCCAGTGCTAACTGTGTAACACTGGTATTTCTAGACATGATTCTGTACCAGTTGCACTTATCCAATGTTATAGCTAAGCCCAGCCCTCCTCAGCGATGAAAAAGGCATTTCAGTCCTTACCATTCCAGCAGAATGAGATTTGGGTAGAAATATCTATATTTTGTATCACTGTATAATGCTAATTGAAAATGGGAGAGAATTGTTTGTTTCGTTTTACCAACTGCTCATATGTGGAGGAAGGCTGATGTATTATGCCTTTTTCTTAAAAGCAGATAGAGGATAGTGATGTGACAAAAAAACAAAAGCCCCAAAGTCGAGACAAGAAAGATTTGTTCACAATCCACTGCTTTGCTTTTACTAGCATCCATTTAACTCCAGCACTTGAATGAATTTGAAGAATATGGTGAATTGGTAAAAGCTCAACCCTGCTTTCTCCATGCTGCTCTTTCCATTAATGTGTATGACTTGGAATTTCTGTGCATCTTTGAAAACCTTAAAATTGAGATTTGATATTGATATTTTGAATGATAAAAAGAGGGAATAGGGGATAGATTTAGAGGGAAGAAAACCTCCGTGGTTTCTTCTCTAAGGAAACGGCATTGGGCAAAAGTTCAATTTAAAAAACAAAGCCATAAAGCTGCAATTTGCATTTAAGAAATGTTTGCTAATGGATAATAAACGTTCATTTAAACAAAACCATAATTCCTTTGGAAGCAACTTTGCTTTGCCAAACCATTTTTTTTATGATGACAGTGAATTTCATAAAAATGAAATGCATCTCAAGTGCCATCCTTATAAATATTTGCCAAAGATTTATGGCTCTATTGTGATGTCATTTGTTAGTTAACCAAAAGCTAATACTTGTACAGCTGTTAAAAAAGAAAATGCATTGACTGACATTAATTCTAGCATAACTTTAGGATAAAACGAACTTTGACTGGTCTTACTCCAAAGTGTTAAATAGAATTCTGATATCTTGTTTGTTTAATTATAGTTAGATTAAATTCAAAACAACCAGATGATCTTAGCAGCTGGTAAATATTTACTGCTCATTTGCAAATTCCTTAGAGCACAAATTTCTTTTTATGGGACTTAATAATGGAGAAGAATTGATTCTTCAAAAACTGTACTTTATAAAGTAAAAAGAGATGAAAAAATACATTTTATATACCTCTACCCTGCAAAAAAAAAAAGAAAAGCTGAATTGTTGTGAACATTCAAGAACTGGACGATACTTATGTCAATTATAAAACATATTGTCTTACAAATGCACAAATGTTTGAGCTAATAGCTATTACTAGTGTTCTAATTGAGTAATCTTATGACCACGTTTGATATAGCTCTGTATAAAACAACTTCATCTAAGAGTCTTAGGATTTAGGAATGAACAGCTATATTAGAGAGATAAGCAAGTTGGATTTATGTATTGAAGTGGTAGGTTCTGTACTACAGTGGAAGCCCTCTGACATTTGCTTTAGAATGTGTAAGGGAGAGGGACATTTACTTTTTAAATCATATATCAGCTGTTGTGAATGTGGATGTATCTGTTCCAATGAAAAGTGATGGAATTTATAAAGTTTTGAAAAGCTGTTTTGAGCTGTTGGTCAGCACAACTACAGATATGAATGAACCATGAAGAAAAAGTGCTGAGGGGTGTGTGACCTGAAGCGAACAATTTTAGAAGAGAGTGTGACAATCATTAAAGATTGGTAAACCCTAAAACTGGTCAACATATCCTTTTACATCCCTGCTCCAGTAAGAAAACAGGGCTGATGATAACTCCAGCTATCCAACTATTGTTATCCAGAAGTGAACAGCCATCAAACTGACTTCTGCATCAAGCACGATTTCTTTGCTCATTTAAAGAGAAAGACAAACAGTTTCTAGGCATGAAAGTGTGATAAATAATGAACAGAGAGGAGCACTGGTCTCTCTGCTGTGATACTGCCCTGGGTAAGGCAAACCCAACTTATTTTGAATGATGCATGAACTCTGACATGGTAGTGACTGAGAACAGCTCTGTCTTGCAAACTTTTTGTGTCTGTTAGGATCTCCTTTCATCACCAGATTATTTAGTTTTGCTGCTGCTTGCTTAATATTGGATGGAAGCATTTAGTTGCTAATTCACATGAATGATCATAGGGACTGAAGAGTCACTGCCTTGGTTTAATATTTCACAGAAGAGTGAGTTGCATTATGCCTCTCTGAATGTGAATTTTAAGATCTTTCCTCAAAGCTTTTCTACAAATAATCTTTCACTGAAGCTTTCTGAAGCTTTCTTTTTTCTTTTTTTTTTTTTGGTCTCCTCTTCTACTGTTTCTTTCATAACCGTATGTTAATGCTGATCTTACTCGTCTGGCTGGCATTTCAGTGTGTCAAGCATGGGGGTATAGGTTGTAACACTAGTAAATTGTCCCATATGGAAATTGCCTGTTTGTCACCAATAGTACATCAGAGAGGCAGCAGGAGGTCCTCACTTCATTTTGTACGTGCTCTAAAGTTAATGCTTTTATTAGCAAGGAACTATGAACAGGAATGTCTGGTTTTATTCCAATGCTGCTTTGCTATAAGCTATTTTGACAACTTTTGAAGGTTTTTTTGGCTCAGAATCTTTATACTCAGTGATAGGTAGTTAATTAGCTCTGTTAGGAACTACTCTTGGAGTCAGGGTACCATATTTCATGGTCTATCTGAATTAATATTGCTTGTAAATGTATTGTTTTTATTAAAATATATGTGAAATGTCAGCATGAAAAAACAGGTGTGTTTACTTGCCTGAAGTAGAGCAGATTTTGCTTATGTCCTGAGTTGATGTTATGCATTAAATTATTACTTAAAGTAGTAACTAATCAATATTCCTGAGTTTATTATTATAACTGCATTTATACTATTAGATATCATACTGAGAAAAAGTTTGTTGAAATGAGCTTTTACCAATGTTATCCTTGAAACTGTCCGTAGAATGAAATGAAACCATCCAGGGAATTAGATGAGTGCCACAAGTTTGACACAACTTCTGTGATTTTACTGCCTCAAGCAAGGACTGGGGAATCAGAAATTAATCTAAGGTACCTAATTTATATAATAACTACAAATAAGCAATAGCGAGTGATTTGTGATACGATCATTTCCTCCTATGAGACCTGTGTTTACTAGGCAGGAAATATGCGATTACGTTGTGTTAATTAGTTTCCAGGTGACAGAAAAAATATTTTCTCCTTCATCAAGGAGAAAAAGTTCCATTACTATATATTGTCTTTACTGTCTCTTTACTACCTAGTGATACCTTGTTGAATTACTAACATTCGTTAAGTCAAGCTGTAAATAGACTTATATAATATTTATGATCTTTTCAAGTTCCAGCTTGGGCTTTAAATTGATGTCATAATTTGTACATATTTGCACCATTCATATGCAATGGGAGATTAATAATAAAATTGTAAAATACTTCCATTAGCGTTGCTGTTCAAGGTATCAAAAAAACTGAAGGAGAAGAAAGTCATAATCAGGAATGGTGGCATGTTATTTACTAGCAAGTAGAAAATAGGTTAAAATAGAAAGTTACCAAGAATGCAGCATGTGAAAGAATGAACAGTGATGTAGAATAGAAAGGAAAGGATGGAAGAAAGATGGAAGTTTCTAGAAAGAGAATTCTTTTATTAATCCAGGGCAACAGAGGATACTTTGACTAACAGGTTTTTTTCTATCTTTTTTTCTGTATAACTGGTAATTATAATCTAAAGGTACAGGCTTATCTGAAATGGAGTAATAATAAATTAGAGTACCCCTACTTTCCAGTGCTTTGTAGCTGCAGATGCATTTGTGTTCCGTGTAGAACTTTCCTGAGTACTTGTATTTCTGACAAATAATAGTTAAGTATATTGCTAGAAAGGGGAGGAATTTATTGTTAATATAGCACCTAAAGGGTCTCCAGATATTACTAATGTAGCAAGAAAATTGTCCCTAAGACAGCACTTTTAATGGCTGAATCATGCAGTAAGTGTTTCATTCTGCCTTGTCAGCATTCGTAATGTCACTGTTGTCAATGTCAGGGAATTATAATCTGCCTGGTTTAAATGCTGTAGACCAACCACCTCGACTGCCCTGCACCGCCATCTTTCCTTCAGCTGCAACAAGGTAAACAGGAAACATCTATCTACTGGAGCCCTAACACGGCTCCAGTGCAAACAGATCGAAATAAGGACTATATGGAGGTAGAAATACCTGCCCTAAATATCTGTGTGGCTAGTCTAGATACCAATGTGAACCAAAAACTCTTCCACAGGCAGGGCAAGCAGCTTCTGTCTGAGAACATCTAAGTCAATCACTGGTTTGAATTACTGAGGAATTAATTCAGAGAGAGAACCCCAGGAATCCCGGAAACAACCCAGTCAGGGTTGTGGGGTCGCTTTGAAGTTGGGGTGAAGCCCTTGCAACCCGGAGCCTTTTAGCTTTGCTGAAGGTTTACGAGTTAAAGGTTTTATTTGTAGAAAAGTTTCCTATTTAGAAACAGCTACTTTAGCA
Organism: Eudromia elegans; assembly: GCA_003342815.1. Lineage (NCBI taxonomy): Eukaryota > Metazoa > Chordata > Aves > Tinamiformes > Tinamidae > Eudromia > Eudromia elegans. The sequence continues at coordinate 1,006,384 of PTEX01000056.1, read as the reverse complement.
GGTCTTTTAGTACGATAATGACAATGAACACGCTAAACTATATATTTCACATTTATAATGAATGCAAATACAGAACAGCAATTATCTGAGATTGTAGATTTTTAATAGAAGTGATAGCAAACAAAAATAATCTTTTCCATCTTCTCCACTGAAACAATCTTGTGTTTGGTTCCTCAATTCTCTTAAGTGCAATAGAACTATTGCATTAACAGAGCCTCATTAGGTAAGTCAACTGTATGTTATTAGGCTACAGAAAAAAGATCTGTACTTCATCTTAATGAGAAACCAAAATCAAAATTTAACTTTATGAATGTGAACAGATTAGAACCTATGATAATGAAACATTAAGGCTAAAATATTAAAATCTGGAAATAACCCACATCCTACAGTGCAGAAATATTTCCAGTCTGCTTTTCAATATGTTCCGTTTCCATACAGAGCAAGTTTAGAAATTAGCCTTATCTTTAACTGGCCTCCTTTTAAAAAGGATGGGGAGGCAAATGACTGTGAGAGTTTTAATTTATGTGAGTAGAGTATGAAGATTTTGGGTTTTTTTTCTTTTCTCATAAACCCTTTTTTTCCTTTTTAATCTCCTCCTGAAACTCTAGGTAAATAAATGTCCTATAGAAATGCTAGAACATATTTTGAATATTACAGGAACCTGAAAATGTAGAAGCGAGAATACAGGAGAGTATGCTTTGGAGCTGAAACTTACTTAAATTTATTATGGTTATTATAGTGGTTATTAAGAAGCAGTTGCAGAAAATATTCATACTGAGAGGATGAATGTTTTGAATTCATTTATGAATCTTAAGAGATTCATTGATGCTATTATACAATTGGTTGCAATCTTTCATTTCCTAGTGGTCTTTTATAAAGAAGATTTGCTTTAAACGATTTTGTACTATTTCTATCCAGCTTTCCAATAAAAAAAAGTAAAAAAGACCTTAAAAGAAAATTTACACTCTTTGCCACTTGCTTTATTAATATGTTTTAAATATATATATGTGTACATATATATATACACACACAGCATTTTACTAGCTGTACACAAAGTAATATTGTGGCTAGTCTTCCCGTGGAACAAAATGATGAAATTAACCTTTCTATATTGTTTCTAAAATGAATGTATTTTCATACCAGAAATTGTTTTCAAAGTATGCTGCTTCTGCAATAATATTCCCCAATGCATGTCTTATAGACTCAATTTGGAAAGAAAAAGTGCTTTGACTTTAAAAGAGACTAGGTTACTAAGCTTTTGTTTTCTCATCTGTTAATGTTAGGATAAAATAGATGCTGAATCTTTTATGTTTTAATATGTCTATTGGTTTTCATTATCTGTGCAAGTGGATGGAAAAGGCCAAATAGGTTTGGTTACAAGTTAAGTGAGTGAACTCCAGGTGATTTAAAGATGGGGTTTGGGTATGATTTTTCTTTCCCTAAGCTGCAGGCTGGCTTTGCACTTACTAAATTCTGTGTCAGCCTTGACAGAGTTTTGTCAGGATTTTTTTGAACCCAGAGTCTTTTTCTCTCTGTTACTGATATGTCCAGAGACAGACTTTGAGCAATTCCAGGGCTACACCAAAATGTTTCCACTGACCTTCAAGTTTCTTTCCCAGAAACACACTATCAAAAGTCCTTTTAAGGGAAAACAAAAAATCCAGGTTCCATCTTCTCTATCTCCGCAACCCAGGGCAGATATATGAGAGCGTGTAGGGCCTTAATATTGGATGGGCATGAGAATATCAGTATTCTTCATATTCTAGTGGATGTTTATCATCCTGGTGGATACCCATCACCCACTGCAGCCAATACTTACTATTTTTCCTCTTTTTGGCTGGTGACTTGCTGTTTTCTTTATAACATTTTCCCTCTTAGCTGTCCAGTGTTATCATATTGCAATCCTAATGTGCTTCTTAGCATCTTAGCAGTTTGTAATTATCACTCTGTTGCTTCTGTGCTTGGCTTCCTTTCTTTTGCTATACTAATTGCCATTTTGTGATCTAGCTCCACATTGCTTTCTGTGTGCGCTTTTATTTCTCAGCTGCTCAATTTCACATGCAGCCAACAGTGTCTTCATTTGAGTTTTAGTTTCCCCCCCCCCACCCTTTTACTAATTTAAATGTTTTCTTCTTTTACAATCAGAATTCATGGGTGACTGCTGTTTTTTCTTGTTTGTTTGTTTGTTTAGTAAACAAATGCTTTGTTAACAGTCCAGAAGACGGAGATAAATCCTTCTCAGAGGAAAGCAGACATGCTGTGCAAGACACTGGTTGAAGAGTGTCCTATCATTGCATCTACTGTATTTAAGTCAGAAAGGTGGCGATCATGTGCTCAGGTGTTGGTGCCGCCTGGCAAATGTTCTCATCCAGGGATTCACTGGAACAATTTCAGCCAAAGTTACGCAAAATAACCTATAGATTCATTTGGCTACCTCATCAAATTAAAGTTGTAGTATTTTCTTTTAATTGGTAGCCAGCCATCAACTAATTATCCACTGCTGACTGATGCTGGCTTAAGAATGAACAGTTCTGGTAGGTGATTAGTTGCTTTCACACTTCCTGTGGATGATTTTGTTGCTCCCAAACATGTAAAATGAATGCTGAGCTGTTGATTGAAGTGAGCTCCCGGGGAGCACCTGAGCTGGCACTGCTTCCCACTCCTCTTTTGGGTTAGGATTCTGGGGTCTAGACGGAGTTGCCAAGAGTGGTACTACATGAGGGCCAGTTTGATGGTGTCGGTATCTCTGGGGGGGGGTGGGTTGGTGGAGTGGAGTCTTAGTCTGCCTGAGAATCACTGAGTGGATCGCCTGGCTGCCACCCTGTGCCATGTGCTCTGGGTGTCCCTGCTGGAGCAGGGGTGTTAGGCTAGATGATCTCTAGAGGTCCCTTCCAACCTCAACCAGTCTGTGACGCTGTGATCCCGGGATGGGATCTGAGAGCACCAGGTTGCAAACTCTTACAGCTTACGGTATTGCTAATACTGTGGCAATATCTTAGTTTTCAGCTAAACAACTTTGAATTTTTATCCAATTTGTAAGAAAGACTTTCTATAAATTACTGTTTTTTTAAACTAGTTTTACTACTAAGTATTCATAGTCCAAGCTCAGCGCTGGACCTTAGTTCCTGCCTTCTCAGCGACAAATATATTTGTCTCTCCTATGGTATGTAGCATCTATTTCTATTGTAGTGTGGGTTTGGTATATTAAATCTGGCTACTGCTTGTCCTGCCTGTCTAGCCAAAACGATATTGTAAAGGTGAGGGAACACAAATCTTTCTTTGGTAGGATTTAGTTTTGGAGAAGCTTCCCTGTAAACCATCAAAAAATGAAGTAAAAGACAAGGTTATGGATAAGGCCATTAAAGATAAACCATCAGGACAAGTTTAGATTGTTGTGATTTATCAGTGTATATGTGCATCAATGAAAAATACTATTATACAGAATAAATCTCTAAGGGTTTAGGCTATAACACTGTTTAACACTTTCACTGGAAACTTTTCCACCTGAAACTCGTCCCTTGATGAATGTGCTTTAAAAGTGATTTTTCCTTTGAATAGAGGCACACTCTTACTAATAAATTCTCTGAGAAGGTTGTGTTCTGTATTTTAGAGGAAACATATTGTGTACTAAGTAAAACTGAAGGAAAGTCAGACTAATTTGTTATTTTAGCAGTGATATTATTCAATAAAGCGATGTTTTGGCTCGGGCAGAGGATATTGTGCTGTACTTTCTGCCAGATAATGCAGGAGAGGTCAGTCTTTCAGAGACTTTATTTTTGTTTGTTTTAGGTTACAGAGTGTTCACTTGGAGCCCTTCACTATTTTATGAACACTGTGATCAAAATAAAAATGACATTTTCAGGGTGAATGTTCACCTAACATGTTCAAATAAGCAGTGTTTTTACATGTCAAAAGTCTACTTAAGCACCCTATCTGAATGACTGAATAGCTAAGTAAAGTGCAGTCGTAGGAGCATTGTCACAGGAATCATTGTGAAATATTATCAGGCTGTTGTGCTTCTGTTACCTTTCAGACAGTCGTCATTACTCAGCAGGAGCAAACCGTGGGCGCTGTGTGGGAGTTGTGTTAACCTGATCAGTTGCATTTTCATGTTTGCCCAGTCATTTTGTTAACTCTGAAACTCTTACTCAACTTTTTATTATGGTTATTATTTTTATTATTGCATTGTTTCTCCTGCCTTTATTCCTAACTATTTTTTTGAAAATGTGAAAGTGATCAGTATGGAGAGGTTTTTTACAAGGTTGCCAGAAAGAAGACCAACATGCTCTGGAGGTAGTTTTAGGCTTGATAATATTTTTAAAGCTTACTTTTTTGTCAGCTGTCAAGAATGGTCTGGCCTAAAAAATTGAATTTGATAAAATTTAATGGCTTGGGAGTCACTTTATTAGTAATTTATGCCTCTTGCTTAAGCATTTTCCCAAACTCCATAAATCCATTTGGGTACAGACTTACCAGTTTATTGGGAAAGTTCTGTCAAGTGTCCCTGTTTTGTGTGCATACTTTGAAGAACTTCTTATCTTTAGAGCCATTTTTAAGTGTGAGAAGAAAGCAGGTTTTACTGGCAAGAGAACAGCTCTTCTCTACCATTTCTTTTCTCTGCCTGACGCTTCTTTTTGGAGTTGGTTGGAACAATTTGAAGGTAAACATTGAGAGTGAGTATAGAATATAGAACAGCTTGCATAGCTTTTGTGTATAAAATATATTAAAGTCATTTATTCTAATAAATAGAGAAAGTTATATGTTGAATACTCTTTGGAAGACTTCCCTGTGAAAGTCAGCAGGAAAGTAATTTTTCTGCATTTATCCATAGGGAGTCTACTCTTAATAAACAAGTAAATCTTATCACTTCAATTAAAACAATAATGATATGGAGTGTGCTGAAATCTGAAATTCTAAAAATGACACACCATATATATATATCTTATATGGGAGAAGAGCATGAGAAGCTGCGTCACAAAAAGCTATCTCATGTTTACTATCCATGTTGAAATAGGAATGAAGCCATTGAGGGTTTTCAAAATCTTCTAACTAGCTATTGCAGATCCCTTAAATTCATATGAAAGCTGCATTTTCAGTTTCGTAAATAAAAGGACATATTTGAATTAACTCTAATCCATATGGGTCATTATTCTAAATGGGACTGTTTGTGCATTCTTTGATAAAACAAAAGTATCCACTCCAGAAAAAAAAGAATTGTCTTATTTTTGTTTGTTTGTTTTCTGTGATGTGCCTCACTAGAAATATGACCTGTTTACTGAGCAATTGTTTTAATTTGTTTTTGTTCACAATTTACTGATGTTTATGTCATCTTTTATGAAATACCATTCTTCACTTTTTGTTTGATATAAAAGGAATGTTGCATTATTAGAAAAAAAATTAACTTGGTAATACAAGCTAAGTATACATCTGTATCTTTTCTTTTTACTTAAGAAAATAATAGACCATTCAATTTGTTACCAAATTGCTCCTTATAGTCGGATCATTTTTATTTCACTCATCCATTCCATGTCCTTGTGACATGGTGAAGTCTAGGATAGTGTCTTAAAGTCTGCAATTTTGGTGAAAAATGAATGGAAAACAAAAATTGCTTTAATAGATTAAACCAGTAGTCCCCATGGTCTGTGTTAAAAATTGCTCTCAGAGTATAAAACTTTCATAACGGAAAAGAAGTCAATGATAATTTTGTGGAAAAGTATCTACTGTTTTATGCTGCATTGCGCTGGGGGCCTGTGTGCCTTGTGAAGGCTTACGCAGCTTAATGCCGTTGCAGGTACTTCTCATTCTTGGGCACTGCTTCATTTTACATTGCTTTTCCATTCCAACCTGATTTTTTTTTTTTTTTTGAACTGTCTTCAAATGTCAGATTAATTGATATTTGCTTTTCTTTGGACTTCTTGTACCTCTGGTATTTCCTAGGTCTTACGCTTTAATTCTTAGAAGAATCAGTTGAAAGGACAACCTAGAGGGAATAGGTATTGTGAGAAAATAATCATAACAGTGAACTTTGATTCTTTATCATAATGAAACTAGGCAGTGTTTTTATTGAATATTGTGATGAAACCCATTTTTCATTAATGCCTGCATCTTTTTTTCCTTTTATATTTTTGCAGTTTATTTAAGAAGCTATCAACTTGTAGCAGAGATTGAAATATTCTTTTCTGTAGCTCTATAGACCTCATATTTTCAAATCAACTAATGGTTATCTTAAATGTCTTCAAGAACTTTTCAGTGCATTTTCTACTTCTCCACTAACCTACGTAACTATCAACAGATTTTACCATCACGACTTCCTTTATACACCAGTATAATGCACCTCTTTGTTTTGAAAATTAGATATAAGTAAAAACCAACAAATAATTTTAAAAAGTCCAAAGCATATATACTAGACTTAAATAATTTTTGAATTATTTAAGGAATGAGACAAGTTAAAATTCAGTAGGGAATTTTTTCTGTTCCCATGAATAAAAACTTTAATGGTAGAGAGGGAAATGGCACTTGCTTGATTATCCGAAATGGGTTTATTTCAGTTTAAAGCTTATTGTATTGTAAAGCTTATATACACATGGAATTTAAGCAAACTTCTCGTCTTTTAACTGTGGCTTTTATACAAGAAGTGGAAGTCAACAAGTTTTTTTCTTGGTGACTGTGTATTTAGGCCCAAGGAATAATTTCCTGATTGCATTTGGTGATTAATTTTCATATTTCTGACTTGAGATACAAAGATGCTTGATGTGATTACAGTATTCAAAATATTAACTAGCATTATTCTATGATAAACTAAACATCTCATTTGTCAGATGAAATACTCCCTCTAAAAGGAAGGAGAAAGTAAAGAAGCAATGAGGCACTCATAAAGATCATAGGCAGTGGTGATGGAAACAAAGTGTTTTAAATATGCTTAAATATGTTCAAATATGTCTAAAAAAAAAAAAAAGAATCATTTCTTAGTTTCCCATTGTTGAGTCTTGTACCAGACCAGGTTTCATTTCTCCTGCCAGAACAAGTATAAAGCCATCAGAAACTTGATATTGTGTAATTTGATTAATGTGGCAAAAATGAGATTGTGTGCTGATATTCAATTAGAATCAAATTTATGTTGCTGGCTGCTCCCTTGGGAAGAGGTTCGTGGTTTGGCACACAGCTTAGCTCCTTTTGGACAACTGAAAGGTTCTGCTGTGCAGGGACAAGATAGAGGTGAATTTTAAGAAACTTGAGAGATGGCAGTCACCAGTCACCTGTCTCAAAGGATGTTTGTGGTAAAGCCCTCAGACCCCTGAGGGCAGCACAAGCAAGAGGATGAAGTCGTCTGCCTGCAAAATTAACAAATGGCCGATAGAGCTGCTATCCCGACCTGGCCAGACGTGAACAGTTAGCCACTTTGCAGGGACTAGCTTTTGTAGTGTGTCAGGACCACACCAGCGTTCTTTGCTCTTTGTGTTTCCTAGTATATGCTTGCTGTGTCTGTGACTGCCTAGTCTTACCAAAAATATTCTTTTTTATGGCTAAAAGTAGTGACAGTACAATACAGTCAGTTTTAAATATCAAAGTATCTTGAAGTCTATTTCTTTAAAGCTCTTTTAGTAAAATGCTTTAAAGAATTTTTCTCGTATATGTCAATATTTTTGTTTTTTAATTTTCATTTCAGGTGATAGATTTAGATGATAGTTTAAAAAAATAGAAAAAAAATGAAAAAAATGAGTTAATCGCTTAGATTTCTGTTCCTTGGCATAGTTTCTGTTCTATGACAGAATGTGATTTTATCTTTTACAGTTAGTGGTGATTTAATTTTCTTAAGTCTTCTATAAGGAACTTCGTTAGAGGCTGTTTGGAAACTCAAGTTATTATCAATACATCTTCCTGTGCTGAACTTTTCAGGAACTATGAAGGATAAAAATGACAGAATATTTCAAGTATTCTGTTTTGCTTTCTGTTCATATATTTTAGGAATCTCCAAACAAAGTTACTTGAAATATTTAATATATGTGATATTGTAAATACCTGGTGCATCCCTTAAATGCTGTTTTATTATTATAGGAAAAAATAGGAAACAGATCCCATTAGTTTTAGCAACTCATTTAATATGTGAATTTGTTTGAATTGCTTAATGTGTATAGACATAAATAATTTCATTCTGAATACAGAAAAATAATTACTTTTTCACTCTAATGTAAGATGATCAGTTGAGCATTAAAATTCATTATTTAAGGATGACCTGTAGAGGAATTTCTTGAGATATTTTTGTTCTTCTCCATTTAGACAGAAAAGACCAGCTCGCTTAGAAAGGGAAAATGCACTTCTCCGAGGGGAGGTTGTTTATCTGTAAATTGTTTGGTGTGAAGGTAGGTGAGTTGATATCTAATACAAATCCTTAGGAGGTATTGGTTACATTAAAAACATTTAATTTAACATGAAGGAGATGTAATTTGGTCATCTCAGAATCTGGGGCAATATTTTCCCAAAGTGTCAAAGTTTCTTCAAAATCATTCAGTTGCTGACTTCTACCCTTCAGCTGTTGGCACTCTTCACAGGATGAGTGTCCTGCAAGTTATATATTTTCTTCATACGTAATGCAGAGTTTCATTGGTAAAATATGAACATTATTTCTACTTCATCAAGTGGTCACTAAATGACATGAGGTAGCCCTGCCATGGGCTCCTTTGCTCCTATGTCACAGCATCGTGTGCTATTGATCACTAATTGAGCCTAGGTCATTTCAAACCTTCCTCTCCAAGGTAAAAGTTAGTTTTTTTTTCTTTTATATTCCAGCATGCTAAAACCAATTCATTAGCAAAAACTTTATTGCAGAAAAAACACCCTTTTCCAAATATGGGCAAATAGTGTAGTGAGATTGATAGAAGATATTTGACTGTGCCTTTCTCAGATGAGAATATAGTAGTTGAAATAAATGTAGTAGTAAATGTAGTTAAAATAAAGATATTTTTGTGCAATTTTAAGCACTGTTTGCTCTTGTTGGCATACAAAAAGAACTGAAAAAGGATTTTTTTTTTAACTTTATAAAAATATAGATAGGGAACATTATACCTTAGATCTCGCAATGTCTAAGGAAGTTACAGGTCTTTCAGGAAGATTACAGGAATGTTATCACAATACAGCACAGCTTTAAGTACAAAATACCAGGATTGCTGTGTCAATCTTGCTGGTTTATGATTTACCCAATTCTGCCTGCACCCTCACTGCCTTGGTAAAAGGAATAAAAGGAACAAAGAAAGCTTTTCTTTGGGATGAATTGCAGAAGAAGTGACTCAAAGGTCTAAATCTCTCCAAAACCTAAACTCTTATAGTCTTTTAGCTCTGTGTACCTCTCTGTAGTCACTTGTGTTGATGTGGTCAGGGAGTATTGATTTTGTACTGACTTACCCTGAATGCAGAGTGTGTTATATAAACCCATGTAAGGATAGAGAACTTCCAGTTGTCCTCATATTTCATGTATTTTTTTTGGTTTCTGTGTTGTTATTGCTAAGGTGACTTGCAATGATTTGGAAGAATTTAAAATATACGATGTTGAATTTTCTGTTTCTATGCTTTGTTTCAGAGATGATAAAATTAAGTATATGCCATGTATTGGCATATGACCATAACTATTATGGAGTAAGGTGCTGTGGCTTTTGTGGTAGTTGTGTGAAAATAATCTTTTGCATCAACCTTAAGGACATAAAGATGCTTTTGGAGAGAGTATCAAGTGCAAAGTCTGTCTTCAAAATTTTATTCTTTCTAATTTCCAGTAAAGATGCTCATCAGAAGAAACAAAAATTCAAGGTTAATGTAAGGAGAATGTAAGAGTAATGATATTTTAACACCAACCTCTCAGATTATAATATTTATTTTATAACTAAACGTTACCTTGATCTGTTGTTTTTGTTGTTTTATTTGTTGTTGTTTTCCCTGTTCTTTTCTTTTCATGTGAAATGTAATTAATAATAACTTCTTATTTTTCCTTAATATAGTAAAAAAGAGCATATCTTAAGTGTCAGCAAAAGAACAAAATAAAAATCTCCTTTTCTTTTTCGTCATCCGTTACCCTATTCAAATTAAATGAATGTTGAATTTTGACTTCAATGTGATACCAGTTTCTAAAGTAAAATTTGTTTTGAGTTACAGCTGGCAAAATTCCGTATTACTCAGTCTGATCTATGCAAGCACATCCTCACATAACTACAGTATCCAAGCTGGTGAAGTTTCCCTTCCACAGAGCAAATTACAGAATGAAGAGGCATTTCAGGAACAATAATTAATTTTCAATAAGTTTTGTAGTTCGTTGTTTAAGTTTGTGTAAAGCATCTGATGGATAGTGAAACTAACAGTTAACTTAAACATTGTATCTAGAATGACAGTGTTTAAAGAAGCTTGTTTATTGTGAGTGTAAAATACACATACATATTATATTTTTATAAAACTGAAATATTTTGATATAATTCTTTTGGAATGCAGAGAAATGGTTCAGCTTATTTTAATAGGATATTGCTTTGATAACTGTGGTTGGTGGTAGTTCAATGATTATTTTATACAGGATTTTAAGAGCAGAAAAGTCATTAGAGGCTGCATGTTTGTCATAATACTTCATATGGAGTTTTATAGCTGCTAGTAGACAGCAGAAAACATCTTTGGCATTCCAAAAGAAGGAAGCATTAGCAGGCCAAGGAATTTGATCTATTTGATAAGCCATTATATTGAAAGGTGAAAATCTCTTTCCTCCCTGAAACTACCTTTTCACACTTCCATGCTTGGACCTCAAACTTGCCTTGGAAGTTGTAGAACTATTATAAATAACTATTAGGGAAAATGAACACAGATCTGATATACCATAACATAATGAATTAATATATTAATTAATATATAATTAATATATTTTTTTTTTGGTTGCAAATATATCATAACACATTTTCACTGTGTTCCTGAATTAAAAAACATTCTTAGCCTTATTTCATACCTTTAGCTCATGTTTTCACACATGTAGAAGTGTTAAGATATGAAGTATGGAGTCAGGTTACAGTTGCTTAAGTCATGGCAATAGGTAGTTTGTGTACACTGCAGCAAATCTGAGGAAATTTGGCTAGATGTGTAGGCTCTTTTCATTAGTAACTAATCTAAGTGACTAGCTTAGCCGCTCTCAGTGGCTCAGCTGACTGGCTCAGTTCTCCTTGGCAGTGCTTCTTGACTTAAAATGACACCAAATTTCAATTAGACTTGAGATCCTAAGTATCCAAAACACTGTTAAAATAAAAGTTTGGCTTTCAAATCACTTTAGTATTAATAGTATTTATTAAAGGAATGCTATTTAGCATACAAAGCTTGGGATTTATTGAATTTGCCTTGACTGAATGAATTATACATGGGAAAGTAGTAAAGAAGGAATTGTTATGCATGTATGTAACATGTTTTAAGCTGACTGTAGCCAAAAAACATTTGCATATCCCTTCATTCCTCTTGACAAAATATTTTTCAGGTCTACATAGTCTATGCCTTATTTATCGTCAGCTTCTGCTGGCACAATGAAATTTAGGACTGTTTTTGGTTCTACTTTGGGGCCTATATAGTCAGCACTGAATATGAAAAATTGTTCTAAATTTGAAAGACCTGAGGAACTGCAGCAGCAGCAGCAATTGCTGTTTTGTTCCTGTACAGAAATGGTTAACTGTTCTGCTAATACTTTGGTTCTAATGACCTATGGAAGGTCTCAACATATGGGGCCCTCATTTTGTATGGCTGAGATTATGAGTCAAAAGACCAGCGACCTATATTTAATATAGCCAACATTGGTAGAATCTCAAAAAAAAAAAAAAAAAAAAAAAAAAAAAGGCTTATTATTGCATGTTTTAGGCAATAGAAAAGTCTGCAAGACTTTTGCACTGTCTGCACTTTGACACTTCATTCACTTCTATGACTCCTGTGAGGTTCCCAGAATACACAGAAGCATCATGGAAGTAAGATTCAGGGCAACTCTAAATTAAATGATTTTTGCCTTTTGACAGAATACTCAACTACTGTGCAGATTATTCTCTGCAAGAGCTTGCCATTAAGAATGCATTTAGTAGGCTGAGACATATGGAAGCTGTAATACATCTGGTCCCTAAAGTCAAATTGTGTATGAAGTACTACTAGTCTTTTCATTCCTAAATGTTCTCTACTCTGATGGTAAATTAAATGGTTTATAACACTTCCCAATATGTTGACATTCATGTAAATCAATGTATAATCTATCAATATCATATCCTTTTGTCTAGAGATATTTCTTCTACTGCTTTTGTTTAGAGTTGGATGCAGAATACTGGAGATGTGTTTGCTTTAGTTATATAACTCTCACAGTGCTAACATATGCATCTTATATCAGAGTATAAAGAAAAAATCTCTAAAACAACAGCTGACACTTTATTAATGAAGAGCTAAGAGTGAAGATATGAATGCTTGCGTAGTACTTGATGATGTGTTATATCCCAAGCAAATGGAAAAATGCTAAGATATAAAATTTACAGTAAAAAAGAATATCCACAAAATTGGTAGACACTTCCTCTCATCTGAGTCAAAACCAATAAACCTAGCATTAAATAATTGTAGTGTTTGTGTTTTTAGAAAAGAGTGTCATTATTATCTTAAATTTTAAACTTTTATTTCCACCTCTTGTCTAACTATGGAAAAGAGACTTGAGGCTCTTTGGAACCCCAATGGTGTGTTCTTGCTGCACAAGAGAACATGATGAGCAGCTCTCTCTTGAGGTAAGAGTAACCATTTATCTCCAAAGCTGAAAACCAGTGTAGTTACAGCAAGAAGATGTAGCACGTGAATTATTTATCCCTTTCAGACTTTGAGGGCTTCTAATGTGAAGATGTAAAATGTTTCCAAACCCATGTGACACGATATATTCTGACCTTGTTAAATATTTTTAGAATTTCCCTACAGTATCTACTCAAGAGCAGATGTAGCAAATTAGGGTTTGAGCTTGTCATGAGCCAAGTATCTTATTGACATGATGGGTTTCCTTCTCTGAAAGAGGAGTTATTTAATTCACTTGTTAATTAAATGAATGTTAATTAATTAAATGAAAAGACTGTGGTTTGATGTTTTAAAACATTCTGGCAGTATGAGATTGATGTTGCTGTTCCCTGCTGCACATTCCCACTGTCACCCTCCTTCAGTTGTACTGGCACCAATGTTTATGTGATCGTATGCAGTGACCAAATTAAGAGACTGAAAAATAACCCAGTGAAATCAAGTGTTCTCCATCACTTAACATTTTTTAAACCCAGAAAGGTCAGCTCCCTAGTCTTGTGTCCTCAAAATGTTAAGAGATTATGAGAGGCAGGATGTAGCATCAGGTTGAGAATTTAGGAGGATGATTTTGTGATAACAAACCACAACTACAGATTATAGGGACTGAAGAGGTTTTTTCCTTTTCTTCCACTTCTATTCTCCCACTGTGTGAACTTGGATTTGTCTTTTTTGTGCTGTTTGTTTTTCTTTTAAAGCTCTTTCAAAAGGTAAAGTAAATGATTTTTTGTTGGAGGATGCTGGTTCAATGCAATGTGCACTGCATTGCAAAGTGCAAATGTTTTGGTTACAACAGGCATCTGCCAAAGCATATATTTTGCAGTTTCTGATGTGTTCCATGGAGACCATGGTATTCTTTAACTTTATGCCTGAAAGTCATCAACACTGGCTCTTAAATATAATTTTCTTAAGCTTCTGTCTCCCTGCAAGTGCAACAAGTAGAGTGAGAACACTGGGAATCCCTATATTACCAAGAAGCTTACTGCGATTGTGTGCCATCTCCTTTTCCATTAGGGGGAACAAGTTATATCTGCATAAGTAATAGCAGAATATGTTTGTCTTGGCAGGCAGAGTAATTTTTTCCTTAATTCAGAGATTTCTAGTAATTAAATGGAGATATTTTTTCAGAATATTTAATCTCTGATAACAGAAACTCCACTGCACATGTTAAGAGGGTTGTGAACAGACTTGGGCTATGTCCATGTAGGGATCTGGGACATCATTTTGCCATGCGTCTATCTGGAAGTCCTATTAATCTGGAGCTGAGCAGTAAAATGGATCCAATTCAGGGTCCTAATCTCATGGCTGAACAAACATTTCATGTCGTGTAGGGATAATGTTCTATCTCATTTGTTAGCTGTAGTTGTTGAGTAGTTGTATCTCATTGCAAATTTTCTCATCTGTTTCAGGGCAGAGTTAAACAAACCCTAACCAAAAGTTATTTTTTTATGGGCTGAAGCAATCTGAAAATGCTGATCCATCTGTGCTGGGAGGTGGTTCGAGAAGATGCTATTTATCTTTTTTCAGCTGTTAGTTGGCCTTCCAACTGAGAGGTAGTATCAGGTTATGTCAGCCTGGATGGGTCCATGATAAAGGATAACAGGTCAAGTGTGAGCATGACTGATGCATTAGCCGATTTGTCATGGAAGAGGTTGAGGTAAAATGTGTTTTGTGTCCCATGAAGAGATTTATGTTGGCTGTAGCTTGTGTAATTTGACTAGCAAAAGCTAGTACTTTTCTCCTGTAGATTTTAGTGATTATATATTTGAAAAGTCTCAGAGTAGGATTGCTTCTTTCTTGTGTTATAGAATTGTGGTAATGATTGTGTAATTGCTATAATGATCCATGCTTAATTTACGCAACACTTCTCAGCTTAAACTTGGCCTTGATTTACTCCTCTTGAACCTCAGGGTCTCAGAAGTTCCTTCTGCACAGAAGGAACTGTGGGTAGTTTGAGGATAGTTGCACATGCTGGTTTGTGTAATGATTAAATCTGTGCTGTTTTATCACTTTGGCAAAAAAAAAATGTGGATTTTCTATCCTCACATAATTCAAAATTGACTTAATGCAAAAACGTCAAACATTTTATAATCTAATTCTCAAGAACATTACCTTGACTATTCATTATTAGACTGACTATCCAATAATATGTCCTGAGTGGCCAGAGTTGAGCTTGATTGATTGTGTGGATTTTCTGCAGCACCTGAAAGTACTGACTAGTTGTTTGCTATGTATAACTGAGCAAGAATGTGTTTAATGATGGAAACAGTAAGAAGAAACATATGCACACTGCATGTACATACCTGCATTATTGTGGGTTGCCAGTTGCAGTACAGGTTATGATATGGAATCAGCAATAAATTAGATTCACGCCATTTTTTTCAGTGTGCTATTGTTTAGTGTATTTGAATATACTGACCAGTATCTGTTTTCAGTTATTATTACTGCTGTAGAATAGATTTAAAGGGGAAAATTAAATTGGTAATTTCTTTTTGTCCTGTCCCCATCAGTCACTTCTTCTCTCCTTTTCTGGTGAAATGTTCCTAGTGCGTCCTTTACGCAACCTTACTTTTTTCCCTAAGTTTTGTTATCAGGCATAGCCAAATTAATGCATTTCCTCTGAGAAGAAGCATGACTTCTGGATACCTGCTTAGACAAAGCTCATGAAATAACATTGATGTTAAAAATTCCACTCTGATATATGATCCCAAAGAAGTAATTTCTTCCCCTCTAAATGTGGTCTTGTGTGTGTATATATGTGTGAAAACGTGATTGAAAATACATACTTCAGTTAAAAAAAAAAAAAAAGCACACATACCCAACTACTACATACTCACATAACAACTACTACTACACGCATAACAACTTACTAGAAGGCTATAGCAGAGACTCAGCTTGGAAGATGTGGTTCCTTTTATTGCTAATTTTAATTAATGATGCAAGGAGGTGCTTGCCCTTCTGTACAAGATCCTGAGATGACTTGTAAGGTGTGGTGCTTAATTTTTAGCAAGTGCTGTGTTTTCACACTGGAGGTACTTGGGAGGTAATAAGCACAAAATGAAAGGTGAACTGTACTTCAGGACATGATATCAAACAGAAATGTATATCCTGTAGAGATCTGTAAGGTGTTAGTTCCCAGAATCCATTGTTTAAGCTCAAAAAGCTAGTTTTTGGCAGGTTTCTGGATTCTGAGATCTTGTGATTGTCTCCTTTTTTATTTATTTTATTTATTTCAGGTCTCGAGTATTTCTTAGAAACTGTGCTTGTGCTGTGCAGACCGTGATATTTGTGAGGCCTAGAGTATAAGGCTTATGGTCTTGGGAGGAAAGTATACAGCAAGTTTATCTAATTTTTTTTTTCTTTTTCTTTTTTTAAATTGCTCTGGTGTTTGGTCCCTAGTTTTCCCGACTCAATGCTTCGTATCTTTCTGCGTTCTTCATGGGTGAGCAGGTTATCAGTAGATGGCAATAAGATTTTTAGTGGCTTTCCATTCTAGAGGAAAGAATTGTCCAACTAGAATGGACTTCCAAGGTTTCTCTAGGTAAATAATTACTTTTCTGGCAGATTTCAGACTACTTTTGCTCTCAGATTTTTAGCTTCCCAGCCAAGTTAATGGTACAGTTCTTAAATCCTTCTTCCTATGTGAACTCGCTGCTGCGAAAGTTGTCAAATTAGTACTCTGTACTAAAGTGTCTCTGTAGTGCTTTTAAACTTATGCATTCATCAGTAGCTATAAAAGCACTTCTGTGCCTACCTATGCAAAAGACGGATAGAATTAATACTTCATAGATTGCTGTGAAGGCCAGATAAAAAGCTGCTTTTCGTTGCCTTCCTTGACATTTCTGTCCTTCTCTGGCCATAACTAACAGCATAATCCCTGGTCCTTTGGACATCTGCTTAGACATAGATTCACAAATTGACTGGAGTGACTTGCTGCTTCTGAAAGTGGCTTTCATGCACCCTGGAGTCTCCTGTGAGGAATTGTCCTTTCTGGCCATGGTGATCCTTGATGAATCATTTCAGTTCACTAAACTGTTAGAAAATTGTCATAGGAAAAGGGGGAAAAAAAAAAAGAAAATAAAAAAAAGGGAATTGCTTTGTTCTGATTTAAGAACCAGGACCAGTTCATCTGAGGGGCATATTGTTCACCAGCTCTGAGCCAAGGAGGAAATCTGGAGCAGCAGAAAAAGGAGGCACCGTCCTTGTCGGTGACTACGAGTTACTCAATCAGCATTAATAAAATCTTGCTGTTTATCAGCAGATGCTTATCGGGGCTGGTATGCCATGGCTGGGACTAGGGAGTTACTTTAATAACATCGATGTGGCAGAACACCCAGAGTAGATTTGCTGCCTGCCTGGGTTGCTTTGCTTGCGGACAACCAGACCCACAACTGTGAATCAAACATATAAAATGAGTATCTCCTAACTTGGCAGAAGCTAATAGGACTCTGTGCAATGCCTAATATAGTGAGCATATATCCTCTTGTGAGCAGATACAAAATTGCCACCTCTGAGACTAAGCAGTGAGGGCTGGCAGCAATCTAAATGCCATCAAGCAAACTTCTAATGGTTTTCACCTCCTGTAGAAAAAAATCCAGAGGTCATCTCTCCTGCCATTTCAGTAAATTAACAATGGGACATTTTTCTGAAGAAAAAGAGAAGCCAACTTTGGAATCTTTAACCTGAAAGATTTGAAATATAAAATTGGAATGATTTTGCTTCCTAAGATTTATAGCAATGCCATGATCTAGTCTAGAGCCCTATCTTAACCTCGTCATTTAGTTTCTCAGAAGTACAAGTCAAAAGTGCATCCTTAATTCCTACTATTATCTGGGTAATGATCTGGGTTTGAGAATTGTGTATGTTTGTATTTTATTGACATCAAGCCTTCTCTCTGTCAATCTGCCTCCTTTATTAGAATAAAGAGGCCAAAGACCAGTTATTTTTTCTCTCTGTAATCTTACCAGTAATTGCTCTATCAATTTGACCTGCAGGCTAATCAACCAGGTGATCTTCACTTGAGTCCTAATCATGTTTTTCCACAGGAGCTTAATCTTCTGTGTTTTGACATGCTGCCGGTATTAAACGGCCGGAATTGACCCCATTCACTGCGTGGATTGAAGCAGAGGTTTTCCTTCCTGTCTGCAGATCTACGATGCTGGTGTCTGTTCAGCATATGCTAGCACCATATGTGAGACAGGGAGGTGTTAGCTTTTCCCTTCTCTCCATGTGCAAGCCGGAGAGCTGTGTGTTATGCCTCACGTGCTCACGAGAAATAGTACATAATTTGTGTGCAATCAGAGCAGGGTGAAGCTCCATGCAGCAATCTTGTGCACATATAGATAACCAAATAAGACTGTATGACAATCTAACCAGCTCCTTCTTTCTGAATGCATTTTAAAGTCGTTCATTCGTTACTTTTATTTTTTTCCAAACCGATTAAACTGACACTGTTTCTGGTTGCAATGTCACTTTTTAATATAGAAGTGTCCAAGAAAGCAATCTATAACCATTGAAAACAGACATTCTTCAAACAGAAATCTCTTTTTTTTTTTTTTTGTCTTATGAAATATCATATAGGAAGGCAAGGCTGTAAAGACATTTTTCTTCACAGCTGCGATGGCAGTGCAGAAGAGACGATGACTTTTGGGGACAGGAGAGGGAGAAGGATGGTGTGAAGACGGTGAAGCTGCTTCGGCTCATATTGCTGCAGAAATAATCGTCTGTGCCCTGCTCTGAGAATCACTGAAGTAGATCATCCATTTGCTTAGCAGGTTGCTGGCACTTAATGAACAAAGTTCACAAAAGTGTGAAAGGGCCATTACAGTGTCATGGGCAATGAATGGCTATCACGTATGTGGGGAAGGGAGATATTCTGCCTTTGAATAGTCTTTTGAAAACTTGAAATTCTGTTCACCCCTGTCCCAGGCCGATGCTGCAACTGAAAGAGATGTGGGGCTTTTTGTTTTTTTGTTTTTTTAGTTGGCTACTTGACAAAATACTGTAGACTTTTTTGAACAACAACAACAAAAAGGCGTATTGTCTGAGGAGGGGGGTCCCTTTTCCTGCTTAGAAGCAGATGGAAAATGAATAGCATGGCCTCTTGACTGGGAAGATCTAAAATGTCCTCATTGAAGAGAATACTTGGGGGATGCGTGGCTGTGTTCATGGCTTGCCGTAGATTTCTGTGTGGGCTCTGAGGTGTAACCATGTGTACGTACCATTGAGGAACTGTTTGTTGTCCAGGTCTTAGTTTTGGGGGCGGCGTGTGCAGATGAACGTTTGTTGTCTTACATTGTGGTTACTTCTTTTTTTTTTTTTTTTTTTCACATGCACAATCTAATAAGCAGGCAAATTACCTCAAGTTTTATCATTTAAATATCTTTGGTATCCCCATGCTACCAGGCCTAAGTGCAAATAATGCTTGCAAAAGTATGTAGTAAAGCTTCTTTCAAATCGGTCTTATAAGTGGTTTCACAAAGAAGTCTTTTCCTCTGCACCATGGAAACTCTTGACTTCCACTAGTGACAGCTGTGAAGTGATTGTAACTATCTGAAACGTTTGGCTGTGCCATAGGACAATGATTCTGCCACCTTGCTGGTACTTTTATTTTTCAGATCATGATGGGCTTTACAGAAAAGAGTATTTCCTTACCATGCCATGTATTTAATGCTATCTACAGCTCCTGAAATTTGAAATAGTTGGGAATTGTCAGCTCCAACACTTGGCAAAAATTTGTGTTTGTTCTCAGATAACCTAGATCCCAAGCAACAGATTTTGATATTCTTAACAATCTCCCAGTTTAATAAAAAATCAAAGAAAAACTTAATATAAATATTTTTGTGGGAGGGAGTCATGATAAAAAGAAGACAGTTTTGATAAAAAGACAGCAATCGTATTTTTATGAGATGTGGCAATCAGCTAAAGCTTAAAAGTCTATGAAGAATGGCTCAGCAAAGAATAATGATATTTTTCCACTATTTTATATATTTGAGTTTTATATAGGATTTAAACATGAAAGCACACATCCCAATATTTTATAAATTATATAAAAAAAATCTTTGAATCATTGATACTTCTACAGTTTTTGATACAATTGTGGAGGTTCTAGTGTGTTCCACGTTTAGCTTTATATTTTCTCTCCCAATACTTCTGAAAGTGGGGCGAGCATTGTGTTAAACCAAAAGCTTTGCTGATCTGTGTCTGTTAGGAGCTATCTAAAAGTCTTTGAAGTTAATGGAAAGAGTCCCACTCTCTGCAGTGTACCGTGGTTCATATGCTTCATGAATTCTTCCTTTATTGTGTCATTTTGTATCTTTTACATAGTTACTCTCCTTCAGTAATTTATTATCTCGTTATTCACATCTGCTACAGGGCCAAGAATGCACTCTTGGCACTTAATATGTAATAAAACTAGGGTCTTTTTTTTTTTTTCCCCAGAATAGGTTGTTCTTTAATGAAGGTGTGTTGGAATTGAAAATGATTTTGAAGATGTGGTTTAATATGAGTCCTTGGAGTATTTGGAGAGACTTCTTGTGCTTTTTCTATCATAGTTGTAATTATTTACTAGTAATTGCAATAAAACTGCAGGGTTTGTCTATAAAAAGTAATGTATGTCATCTGCTGGTTCGGGAAACTTTTAACAGTTACCTTTTTTAGTTGATATTCTTACATTGTGAGAGAAGGTCATATGTATTATGAATAAATGTGAGCTACAACTAAAACTTAAGAGAGAAAAAAAAGGTGAAAACAACTAACTTGCTATATCTAAAGTGATCCATGTAAAAATGTTCCTTTGTTAGTGAAATAACTAAAATAAATATTTTGTGCATCTCTTCTTCTTATCAGATGTGAGAGCACATGATGTTCATATGCAGTGCCTCATGGTTCATAGTTATGTTTTGATGATCTCTCTTTCCCATTTCCATTTTTTTTCTTCTTTTGCTGCGATTTATTTTTTTTTCCTTTAGTCATTTATCATCGTATCTTTTGGTTGTGTGTTCTTTTTCACTTTAGTTATTATTTCATTAATCTTCTTATCGAGAATGAAAAATTTGTCAGGTTGAGAGAGTAGAAAGAAAAAACAGGTTCAATCTGGGGAGATACCCTGATGATCAAGGGGAGATGGAGTCTGTGAAGCGTGGACGATAAGAACTCAGAAAACTATGAAATTCATAGCCTCGCTCTATGTAGAATGAATAGGGTATCGTTAGGTCTGCTTTCCAATCATAAACTTAAAGAATGTTTTAGAAAATCATTATTCGCTAAGTAAAAGACAATTTGGAAAGAAATAATCTATTTCATAATAAGTAGTTCAAAATATTTCTGAAGACAATACATTTTGTTTACTATGAAAGGGTGAAAGTGTCACAGTTCTGATTCAGTAGAAGTGAAGATCACTCTCATAAATTTAGATATTATATTAAGTAGTTCTGTCGCCCGATCCGTGCCTCATGACGCAGAGCAGTTTGCACACAACATGAAAGCATTCTTTTGTGGATGTCCATCTTCAACAAAGTACTGTTTACTCCATTGATCATATATGCAACATTAAAATACATTATTGAAAGTATTACTGACTCTCATTATATGATAGAAGTGCGTCAGTGAAATTAAAAAGAAAAAACCCCAAACCCGGAGATTTCTTACTGCTTAGTGGGGGTAGCAGCTGTTCGACTAATTCCACAGGGGGCTAACAATGACCAACTGACTTGCACGTTTTAAATAAAAAACCGATATCAAATCCTTTGAGGATGCCATATGTTCTGTGCTGTGAGGCAGGCAGCATAGAGCATCATAGCAATTAGGCTGGAGACTCTGCTAAGATTTTATCCAAAATGCCAGCAGAGAAGAATTTCTTGGAGCTTTTATTTGCTAACAGAGACACATACCTGTGCTCCCATTATTTATTACAAAATAAATTTCTGAAAACATATATTTTTTTCAAAGTCCTTTCCTGCAGAGAGCTATACCTAAGCAATTTTTTTTTCTCCCTTCAGTTATGGTTGAAGTGAATCCTTTCCTTTTGTTTACTGAGAAACTGTGAAATAACCTTTCTTAAAATATTTTTAATGCCATTTATGTATAAGATGTGAAATATGTAAAGTATTCTTTATAAATATCCACTGGAGTATGGAATATGCTGGTGATTACTAGCTCTGTGTATCAGTTCTGCAGTTTGGTCTTGAACTTAAAGAGCTTTATGTAACTTAGAGAATGTATTCTGATTTACGGGAGCCCGTACTGACTTTTCTGATCCGGACACATATGAATAATCTGTGCTGGTGTTTTGGGGATAAGAGCCACAGGCCTGTAGCACCAGATGTATGGGGAGCCATTAGAAAGCAGAAAGGCCTATTAGCTGAACCTGCTACTAAAATGTTTTCAGCCTGTGCAGGGCGGTCTCCAGGGACCTGCCAGGACACATAACCCTCAGCTAATAAGCTGAGAGATGGTTTGTCTAAAGATACCCATAACTACTGGGAACGAACATATCCGTATTGAAGCAAAGCTTTTCCTGTTGTGCAGGCCACATTATTTTTTTTTTTTTTTTCCTAATAAGTGACAGCAGGATCCACGCTGGCACTTGACTGTTTACCCAGTGTCTTGGTTCTCTCTAGCAGTTCACAGACAGCCTGCCTCACCCTCTAGCCATTTTTGCATGCAACTTTAGTTTAAGGTGCATTCTTTTCACATGTGCAAAAAACAAAACGACTCCAGAGTTTTATATCTTGTGCTTTTTATAATACAATATTGCAGTATTGTGATTCTCCTTATAGGGCACCCCCACCACCTCCCGGGACCTCATCTGGAAAAGCATTTAAGCCTCCAGCTGATCTCTGAAGTCAATAGAGCTATTTGGGTTTACTGTTGTTGGAGGAAGTTAAGTACTGTGAAGGGAGCTGTCCAAGCAAAGGCTTAAAAAGCAAAATTATATGGATGCAATGTTGAAGGGTTTAAGCTCAGGTATTTTGTGCTCTGTTAGGTCTAATATTAAGAGCAGCAGAGGAAGAGATTAAAGATCCTGTTTTTATCTGTGATAAAATGAGAGAGTATAAAACTTTTAATTAATATTGATCATTCAGTACTCAAGGCAGTAAAATTTTAAGGGTCAGTTATATTTCAGAAAAGAGGAAAAGTATTTTCTGAAAGTTTTGATGTTTGTTTTTTACTCTATAGGAAAAGCTGTATAAAGCTGTAAAGCTTGTCATCTTGGAACTATTATTGATCAAGAAGAATTAACAAGATAGTCATAGGTAAAGAGGTTGAGGATATGTGGGGTATACAATTTTAAACCTATGTATATTGTTTATACTTATTGTAATACCCTGAGATAAATGTATTATGTACATTTATATAAATTTGGAGAGTTGGCTCTGTAATGTATAAATATCTGTATGTGAATTCCACCAAATTTATGCTTCAAATAGTTTTATTTTGTATAGCAGGATAGTGTTATTTTCTATATGACCTCTTGATTCTGCAGTTGGGTATCTACCTAGGCGATCTAAGAAAGACCGTCCCTTTATTTATATATTAGAGGTTTGCACATTTTTTGCTCTGCTTCTCAGATGTTGTGAGCATTGCTCTTGTAAAGCGCAGAACGCTGTGCCTGGGGGTCCTGTGATGTGCTCTGGGATCTGTTCCCCTGGCTGGGATATCAGTCCTTTAGGGCTCTAATATGCAGCCTGGGTGAATCGAGAAGTCTCCTAGTAAGGGTCTTTCCTTTGAAATGCCTCTGGTGCTGCGGGGCAGAATGCCCGGGGCACAGGCAGTCCTCGGAGCACCGGCGTTCCTAGCGCCTGCCCCATGGAGCCGTGGCCACCCAGGGAGAGCATCCCGGGGTGCCGTCGCTCCGGGGGCGTCTCCAGCGCTCATCCACGGGAGCGGTTCTCTGCCGCATCCCGTGGGAAGGCTGCTGGAGGAGCTGTTTGCTCTTGAAGAGAAAGGCACTCCCCGAGGGACGGCAGGGAGGGGGAAAGATCCTCGCTGGGATGGGGGCTGTTGAGAAGAGGGTTGTTTAGCAGAAGGGTGGGTTTCCTTGTGAGGAAACGGTATTGCTGTTTGTCTGGGTAACCTGATCACCGGTGGGCTAATTCACTTCTTGCTTGAGGTGCTATATGCTGTTGCCAGTCATTTTGCATCCTCTAAAAACTGTACACGGTCACTTTTTATTCCATATATATAAAGCAATGTAGGGCAGTGTGATAAAAGAATTATGCGGAGGCATTGAAATATCTTCTTTGTTACAGTTGAGAGGTTTTTCATGCTGAAATTAAATTTAATTGAAGTTGCTGCCTGGATACCTTATAAGCACTGTGCTTCAGGCTGGGAGAAATAGCCGGGAGCATTCCTGTTAAAGGTGGCACTTGGAGAAGTTTTGAGTGTCATGTAGTAGGGTCAGTTCAAAACCAGGACCTTGGAGTCATGATGTTTTGGGAGAGAGATTTGTGAAGGGCTTCTGGGTAACAACATGTTCAGCGAGAGCCACGTCCTCAGCATTGTCTGCTCTTGTGTTTAACTTCTAATTTGGAAAGCAAAACATCTTTAAGAGCCTAAGCCAAGTAACCATATCAGACAGATTGCTGTCCCGTCTCCCATCTTGCCAGGTGACATACAGAGAATCAAGTTTGTCTCATACAGTGGCTGGAGAGGACACTTTTTAAGGTATGTCTGATAAACCAAAGGAGAAGTAGATAATTGGCAGTGACAGGAATAAGAGTGAACATGCAACTGGGCACAGGCACAACGAAGTGCTGTTTTACTCAGAGTAGTACCAGGCAAACTTCCTATGCTTCTTTGTAGGCTTTGCCCCATGGTCTATAGAGTGAAATGAACCACTGCTGAAAAATAAATAGAAGAATGCAAAAAAAGGAACAAACACAAGGAGCTGTAATTGTCAATATAAAGAGTGCTATAAGGGGGAGCAAAGCGGTATCGTAGAATATGGGTAGTATTATTTAGAAAGTTGTAATTATCACTGCTTGGCTAGAGGTGGTCAGGTACGTTCAAGAGGTAAGATTTGAATCGAGCATTTTGGATCCTGTGCATCTCTAGCATTCTTTTTTTTCTTAGAATTTTGATACCTGGCACTGTTTCACTGTTGCTCCCACATGTATCTCCTGTCCTAGCTCTACAACATTTATATTGTTTATAACAGCACTGGGTTTTTTGTTTGTTATTATGATATATTTGCTAATGATTTCATGCATGCTTCAGCATGTAAGCAAATTTAGGTCTAATACTATATCAAGAGGAAATTCAGTTCAGAAAGCAAAATTTTAGTAAATGATTTGGCATTTCAGTATTATAAATAGCATATCTTTTTTTCATTCTTTTTCATTTTATCACACTGTGAATTGAAAAGGAATCAGGCCGTTGAGAGCAGAATGCAGTTTAATTTCTTTTGTGCCACAAAAATTTAATTTATAATAGTTTAATTAAGAAGACTATTGAAATCTTAGCTCTAATTGCCCTTGCTTTATCAGATTTTTAACTTCCAGTCCTAACCATTAGCTATGTTTGTCTTTGTTAGATATCTATTTCAAAGAAGATATTTTACAGGAAAAAAAAGATGTAATAGGTATATTCCATTTTTTATTTCCTCATAGAGAGTATCATATTTAGTTTACAAATACCAGAAAGCAAAACATATCAAAGCTAAATTCTTGACTACCTGTTTCTTGTCTAAAATTTAAACTAACTTCAGTTAGGCTTTTCTTTTCTATTTTTTTAAGCATAAGCTTAAAATAAAAACCTCAAGAAAATAAAAACCTCAGATCAAACGTAACATTATGTTGGTAGTATAACTGGATGTTACTGATGTAAGAATTTGTCAATATTTGTGTTTATTTTCAAATAAATTAGGAACTTCAAGGATTTTTTTAAACAGGTGAAACTGGTAATTTTATTATCAGAGATAATCTGTACTTGAATTATGCTATTTATATTTGTTCTTGGATGTCATATTTGGACTTCTAACTCTGTTTCCCCCCTCCCAAAAAAAGAGAAGTTTGAATTGTTCTTTTGTACTAAAACAGGTACTCAGGACACCTAGAGCTGCAGGTGATGCAGTCTTCCTAAGATCACATCAGCTCTCTTTTCTGTCAGTGTTCATGGATCTTTTCCATGATGATCACCCATCATCTTTTTCTCTTTTCATTTCCTGATATCCCTCCAGGAAAGAGGAAGGAAGAAATAAACACAAAACCAAAACATTCCACAACAGAGCAGGAGAGAACTGAAGAGGAGCAAGAAGGCCAAAGCAGAGGTGAGGATAGAAAGAGAGCACAAAACATAGAACAGGTTTCCAACACAACCTCTTCTACAGGAGGTCAAGGGCACTACAGTACCACAAAACGTTACTCAAATTTCAGGGATTCAGGTGTCCATTAATCACATTGTGTCCTTCCAAGCAGTGGAATTTTATCCTTGTTAGAATCCTCTTTTGTGTTCTCAACTGTCTTCCTGTCCAGCAGCATTAAACACTAATGACCTTGGGCAGACCACCACTGTTGTTTTTAGCATGCATCTTCCCATTAGCAGGGAGTGCTGCTGGGTTAGTAGATGCAAGTCTACCTACTCATGTTCTGTCCTTTCCCCCAAACTTTGCATTTAAGAGGAAAACTAGTTCTGAAGGAGGCAGCTCAATCATCAGAAAATCTGACACCAGTGATAGTATTGCCTTAGCTGCACTGGAAAAGATCATTCTACTTTGTTTTGAAAGCTACAAGAACAGAGCTCTCTTTCCCTGTAATAAGGCCTGTGGCTCCTGCATCCCTCCACACATCATCACAGAAGGTCAGGCAAGACAATGCAGTGGTTACTTCTCTGGGTCTTTGATAGTTCTGTCACCTTGTTTCTAGAAATTGATGAGTCTGGCAGCTTATTCATTCTTTGGACGTTTTAAAAGACACTTTGCACTTGTTTTAGTGCCTTATTCTTCACAATCTTGTGTGACTTTTGAAGGTGACTACAAGGAAGATGAGTAGAGGTGCTTCAGCAAGCAGTGTTTTGGGTTTTTTTCCCCAGCTGTTGCTCACGTAAATAGGAAGAAAACATTGACTTTTTACTCAAAATCTTTTTTTTAGAAGGTGAGGAAAACGTGTAGCATTGCCAGCTTCCAGATTCCTCTTGAATATTTTGAATCTTCTGTTATTAGGAGTTGATAAAAGACAGTATGCTTAACATGTTCTCCCTGCTAGTAGTCTTGCAATTAAAAAAGCATTAGAGCATACAAAGAGAGGTTAATATCTCAAAACTTGCAGGCTCCTTTGTTCGTCCTGGGATACCAGTGTGGGAGCCTTGCTTTGATTTTAAATTCCCATGGAATTCCATTGAGAATGCTTTACAACTTTAAGTAGCATATCAACTTTGATTTGCTTTTAGCAAAGCAATGGATTGAGAAGCTTTAGTGCTCTAGAAATTTCCCTTTTCCTTCACCCTGAGATGATTTTTCTTCTCCTTATGTAGTTCTTTAAATGAGTAGGTTTGCTTTTCTCAGTCATTTTGGCCCAAAATTGCTCTGAAACGATAAGCTGTCTTGTTCTCTCCCTTATCTGCCAATAACTTTTGCAACTGCTGCAATGATTTTTCTTTTGAAAGCTTTAATACCTGCTTGGCTGTTTGGAAATGTTTTTATTTTAATTGCTGCAGTCAGGTTGACTCACAGCAGAGATTACTATGAGTGAGATAGTTTTGTGTGCACAGGGAGGTTGTGAAGTTACTGCCATCAGGGCTTTTTTAGTAAAAGGTTAGACAGACTTATTCTGGGAATAGGAACAGCCTGGATAATCCTGCCTTGATACAAGGGTGTGCGGACAAGGTGCAATCTTGAGATCCCTTTTAACTCTGCAATTCTGTGATTTTGCTCTGTCTTTCTTGGGATCAGGAAAAAAAAATCCAGGCTGTTGAGGCTATATGTTACAGTAACGAGCATTAAGTTTACCTCTCTAAGTCATCAACGGAATGTTGTGGAGTCTTCCAATTTGAAGAGAACTGAAAGGTGATGTGGTGTGGAGAGGAGCTTATTGCTCAGTATTAATTTTGTTGTTATAAATGTATCTACTGCAGACAGAAATGCAGTTCCCAGCCAGCCTGGAAATCCCTGTCTGACAAAAGAGACGTGTGTGTGAAGGAGCGGGAGAGGAGGAGATGGAGAGAGGGAGACTAACACAAGCTGCATGCACATTAGGGAAATGATTGCACACCTGTTTTGCCTCCGTGCTTCCTGATAGATGGCACCATACTGCTAACTCTCTGTACAGCTTAACACGGAGGGGGAGGAGAGCAGACTATGAAAAACAACTAACGGAAAGTAATTTTTCTTTGTGTCAGTAAAATTGAATAATAGAGCAGCCTACAGAAGCAGAGCAGAAGCTCCTTTTGTAAGTGGTCAGTTCCTTATAGGTATTTGTCATTTTAATTGGGTAACACTTTCTTTTTTCAGTATTAGCCAAACCCAAAAGATTCTTACTATGTCCAGGAGATGCATAAAGAGAGACAAACTGATTGATCTTAATGTTGTCCTGTGTGAAAGATTTTATATATAGTCACTGTGCTCTCAACTCTGACTTTTTAATCCAGGGTCCTGGGAGCTGAATAGCAGTTCTGACTGTGCCAGAATGCATCTGCAAATCCATATTGAGACATCTTTTGAAAAGGTTCCCTTTGAGTCCCTTCCTACCAGACCTCTGTAAGTGTCTGACCCATTGCATATTGTCTCTGAGCTATCTATTGCTGATGCCAGTGCTGTCTGCATTAATAACTGTATACTAAGAATGTAAGGAATGAGATTATGGACTCCCCTGATGCATCTCGTTTTCTTCAGTTTTGTAGACAAGGTTAGTTCAGTCTGGCTTAGTATTATTCTGACAGTGACCACTGACTAGCCGTATGGAAGCTACTTAATCTCCAGTTGATTATTATAGGGAGCACAGAGCCTGTAGTTTTCAAAGTTTATAACTCAGCAGGGAACACCACAATTTCTATTAGTTATATTGACCTAGGATCTGTATGGGATACTTACAAATGCTGTACTTTTTCTATTGCTACATATCAGGGATCTGCCATTTGTGTATTTGTTATTACCTGTTATGTTAGCATTTAAGAAGCTTTTCCAGATGGTATGGAAGAAGAAAGAAAAATTTGTGATACGTTTCTTAATCTATCATATCTAATATAGGGGAAGAAGGATTATGGATTTCATTTGCACCCAAATACTAAAATCTGTACCTATATAACTTGATTTGAAAGAGATAGTTAAGATGCTTCAGTTTAGCTCTCCAGCTGAGTGCAGGGATATTTCCTCTTGTACAATAGAGGAAAACACTTTTTTTTTTCTAGGACGGAAAAGGGAGATATAAACATTAGAAAGCCTGAGAAACAGATGGTGATTTAACTGGTAAAGTTATTATAGATAGGATGGCAGTCATTCAGACAGAAGATGTGCAAATCATAATAGCTTCTCAGGTGCATATGCATGATATGAGCTGTGTTACAGAGCAGGTCAAGCAATCAGTTTTACATTCATATCCTGAGCCTCAGTCATTTTTGTTAGCTCACTCTCCTGTGAGCAGCTTATTCCGTCAGGGCATGGAAATTTATTCTCAGATGAAGAACATTTGTTTGGCAAAACAGACAGGAAATTCAGAGCTGGTTTGACCTGATGCTAGATAACCGAGATAAAGCGTCTTTTAGTCATGTTGGCATATGGTGGTGACTTATTCAAATGGAGTTCTCAACAAAAATACTGTGGGTGCTTTTATGTACAAAAGAATTTTTTAAATTTTTTTTTACTGTTATTTTGTATTAATACAATGCCTTTCATTAGAAATGTCTCGATTGACTTTTTAAGCATTTAGCTTACACTATAGATCTGCCTGTTTCATGATTCTTTTTAAAATCTATTAATTAAGTCTTGTAGAGGAGTCTTAAAATTCTTTGAAGAACGAAAAAGAACATTTCCAAATATTGAACGAGGTATAAATTGAGGTACCTTGGTGGTATATTGAGCCTGACACAGAATATTTTACACTATTCTATTTTACCTCTTTGGACTGTCAACACTCAAACTATGTCATAAAAATGTCAGTGACAATGTTATCCGTTTTTGTGTTGATCACTTTCACAGAGGCTGAGCCTGTTTCACAATCTCAGGTCATTTTTGAAGCACCAAATCCCTTTCTTTCCCATCAGCTCTCAAAATTTCCTTCTGCTACAATGACATTGCTCATGCACTGTTAAAGCAAAATTCACTTATTTCCTACAAAATGCAAAGCAGGTGTGATTATGCATTTTAATATAAATTTCTGCTCCACTTAAAAAATGAGTATTATGTCTGTGATGGAAGAAAAGTAAATTGAATTTAATATCAAGGAATACTTTATGAACTAACTGTCTTAACTACTAGCATATAGTTCAATATAATTTATCTGAAGTGGCAGATTTATTTCCAGTCTGTCTAGTGAAGCACAAGATTTTCATGATATATGTATGTATAGATAGAGATATTCTGGCAAAACATATAGATCTGGCTGCAGGTTTTAGAGCAAGAAATATTTGCTTGAGTTTGGAATCAGAATCAATAAGTGGGAACACTGTAGTTCTCTTTAAGTAAATGATGGAAAGATCATGTGTAAGCATACATGCACATGCCTAACATGACTATATCCCTTCTCCAAGTCCAGTTACTGGCATTCTCTGCAGTTGTCATATTGCAGGCATGTGGGAGTAGCATAACACTCTTTCATATGATGAAATGAAATCATTCATATGATGAATGATATTGAAAAAGCAGAGGTCTGGATCTCCAGCAGTCCAGTATGTGCCCCAGTGCCACTCTGATTCCCAGATGTACCCATCCACAGGGAACAGAAGGGAAGGATGCACTACAGCAGACCTGAAACAGTTAGCAAGTCGTCTAGGTCATGAATCCCAAGCAAAAATGGTAATTGGGGAGGAGGTCATAATGAATACAGTGGCAAAGGAAGTGTGGCTACACTCAGACAAGGCATGGAAATAGAAGTTGGGAAAGCCAAAGCGAAAGTTTTGGAAAATGGGATAAATGCTGCAGGGTATAGTAAAGGTGAATTGTGCCAGGCAGAGCCGATACTTTTCTTTGCTAGAATTAATGAATTTCTAGACCAAGGAGATGTGGTTGATGTCATCTGGTTGTACCAGATATATGGAATTTAATATCTGAAAATTAGTAGTCTAATCTGCAGAAATGAGGATCAGTGAAATACAGAATTGGCTAAACAGGAGACAACAGCGGTTAGTGTTGAGTAAGAAAGTACTGGATTGTACCGGCATCAGTAGCAGAGTTCCTGAAGAATGACTGTTTTGATCACTATTACTTAAATATTTCCTCCAGTGACTTGGGCACCTAAACTGAGAGCAAGCTGAGGAAGTTTGCTGATGACACAAAGTTAATTAACAGCATAAATAAAAGGATAATTAAAATGCTGTACAAAAAGGCCTGGATGATCCCCTGAGTAATAGAATGTGAGGATATTCAGTAGCATAAAATGAAAAGCTGTCTGTTTAGGGACCAATAAAAAGACTTTGTGCTATTATGGCATGTAGGTAGAAGGAATTGGATAGATTAGTTGATCACTAAATGACTCAGTGACTAATATTATGCATCTGTTCAAAAGGGAAATGTAAAGAGAGGATACATTCAAAGTTGATTCTATACAGAAAGTGTGAACTATTTGTTACTATAAATCATATAGTTGACAGAATGAGATGGTATATTCTTGTTTCATTCAAGTGGAAAGAACAGTTCTTTTAATCTAGAATTGAAGATTAACATATGGACAAGTTGGTATAAACTGGGCATGATAAATTTAGTCTGGAAATGAGAAGTGTTCTGAGAAGAGAGTAGGGAGAGTGTATCTTTGAATCAGACCTGTGAGTGCAAGAAAAGGAAAGATTTATGAAAAAAAAATAATGTAAAGTGATATATATGACAGCAGAGGACTGGATAGGGTAGCCTAAGAAGGGTTTAGCCACCAGGATCCAGCACCCTGTTTGGAAAGAATATAAACATGAATATGGTTGTATAAGTTGATTTTTGTCTCTCCAGAAAACTCGTATCTCCTGCTTCCCTCTATTCTTCTACCAGACTTATTTGGAAGAGGAGAGAAAAAGGGCAGGTGATGACTGACTTGGGAATTATCCAAAGGAGGTAGTCTGTTAAATGGTGAATGAATGTGAATATAACTGCCATCCATATTGACCCTGGTTGCACTGAGAGATGAAAATGTAAATCTCTACAGCTAGGGTTAGTGTCTTGGCCTATTGAGCTGACATACCTAGAGAATTAGGCTGATGCCAGAGTCTCACTATTCAACCTTCTGTATGTTTTTGTGTAGTTGTTAGGGCTGACACTCTCATTAGACAAAGCACAATTAAACAGCTGTAATGGAAGGACAGAGAGTCTAACAGGCAGAAATAGCAGAACTAACACAAGAAAACTGTCTTGGCAACATTACACCAATCAATGAGGAACAGCTTGGAGCAGTCCAACAACGAGCAGAGATCAAACAGTCTGGCATAAGCTCTCTATAACTCATCTTGGTCTGTTCACCTCAGGTATGCATGACTGTGGAAGACTTCCAGGAGTGCCTGGGACTAAACTTGTGCAGCCAGAACCAAGACACTTTCAAGACCCTTCTCCTGACTTCTGCCAACTTCTACTCCTGTCAGCAGTGAAAGGGGAAGTAGACAGTCATGGTTCCCTAGTTTTTATGCTCTCATATGCATTCATAATCACTATCTCATGAGGCAATAAACATACAAACATTATCCACGTGGGTCCAGTTGCTTTGCAGTAATTAATGCGTGCGTTTGTCCTATCCTGACATAAATCGCAACAGTAAATCAATTTGAGAGTTGTAACAGACCCTTTCCTTTTGCAGATAAGAAGCTGACCAGGATATGTGGGGATACATTAACTGCTATGCTTTACCTGGAAATGAGCCTGATAGTGCAGTAATGTGAGGAAAAAAGAAAGGATCAGGAAGGTGTTCTGGGAGAGCTTGACACAGTGTGTGTCTGTTGGAGGAAGCCGGAATCCTTCTGTGAAGGAAACCGACTAGCCTTACATCTGACACCACGCTGAGTGGACAGCGATACAGGCTTGCACAGCTCTGCAAAAGAGAGCAGAGCACTCCTCTGCAGAATCGGTTTATGAGAACGGTTCAGAGAGAACTGGAGGAAGAATGGGACAAAGGAGACAGAGAAGGATCTTGCAAATAAGGAGAGAGAAGAAACCGGAATATCCAAAGATGCAAATAAGAAAAGGATACAGATAAATAGGGATAAGGGTGTGAAACAGGGATAAGGGTGAGAAGGCATGAGGGGAGATGGGTGGAGAGAGGGGAGCTTGCATGAATGCCTACAGGACTTGCAGAGAAAAGGCTGGTGTGTACAGATGAAGCAGAAAGATGCACGATGGATGCATGAAATGGGGGAGGGGGAGAGGCAGTGAATGCACACAGCAGGAGGGAGAGGGAGAGAGATGGCAAACATGCACATGGGGTGGCGGGGAGAAAGAGTGGATGTACGCAGCAGGGAGAGAGCGGGGCAGAGAGAGACACAGCAGATGCACACAGCAGGGGGGAAAATGCATAGAACAGGGCAAGAAGCATAGGGAAAGTATGTAAGAGCCTCAAGAAAATTAAACAATAATATAATAAGAAATCATAAAATTCATGATTTGAACGTTTATCATTATTTAACACAGGATATCAAGAGACTTTGAAGAGAATTTACATTACTTAAAAATTTTAAGCACTTCAGATGTTAATAGTGTTTGGTTTGGAATAAGACTATGCTTGACATAATGAATTCCTTCTTTGCATTTGCAATGCAGCAGATGTCTGCTTTCTCTCTCTGACAGGGTACCCAATCTATTGCTTTTTTGTCATTAATAGGACTGTGGCTCTTTGGAGGGCATGCGCATATCTTGTCAGTGTGGCCAAACTGACCTGCCTCACTCTCTGCTGTGCTATTGCAATTGCACAGGTAAGGAAGGTGATTGGGAAGAACCATTACCTAATCTCTGTGAAATCTAGCAGCTGTCAGATGCCTCTTGGTGCTTGTATGATTGTTTGGGGACTGATCTGTGTTAATCAAAGCAGAATCCAGCTTAGGGGAGGTTGCCATTATGTGCCTCCTTATGTGGTGTGTAGAGGCACTTGGTACCTTCCACCAGCATGTAGAAGGTAAGAGCACCTTGATGCTCAATCAGCTTAAAATTTTAATCAGCTTAAAAAACAGGGCAGTCAAAATGTTCACTTCATTAATCTTGTGGAGGATATTTTTTTCAATTATTTGTTTAGATGATGTTTATCTTTTTGCAATTTCTGTGAAAGTATATAATAAAGATCCAGCAATTTTGGGGTATGACTAATGTAAACTCTACTAGTATGCATATGGAGGGAACACTCCATTTTAGTTTTTTTTTCATTATTCTTATCATTACAACTGTTCACAAAGTTATTACCCTATGACTGCACTGACAATTTAATAGACAGCTAAGTGACTCAAAGTGAGAGATTTCTCATTTGTTAAGAGAAAAAGTCAGTATAGCAAAGGCATAAGAAACAGAAAATTAAAGAAATTCTCAAGAAACCAAGGTTTTTCTAAACCGGAGAGATGTTTTCTCTATGGAAGAAAGGTGGCACAAGGTACTCAGTGAGTATCACTGGCAAAGTTGGCCTTTCAATTTTGTTTACATAGTGCCAGTATAGGAATGTACATAAGATGGGCAGCAGTCTTGGTTATTTCAAAAGTCTTTTTCCTCAGATGCTATATACCCTCTAAAATGAGTTATTTGCTATGAAGAAGGCCCTACATAACATTGATTGCAGACTTTTGAAAGGAGAAGTACCAGTGTCCAAATTCATGGGACAAGGGGAATATAACCTGTGGATACATATAGGGCTATTCTTCTGATAAGGGAAAAAGGAATGTGATTCTTTGGTCACTTCAGTGAGAAGCATTCATATCATTATTTTACTCCCTTCTGATTTTTTTTTTCCTAAAAGCTCATAAAGAGTCTCTCTTTAAGCTTTGTTTAACTTGCACTATACGTTCCAAGGTTACTGTTGTTCCACAGTGTAACGGACTTCATAAAGTTTGTGGCCAAGTAAAGGAGGGAGAAACTGTAAAATACGTGTGTCTCGAAAGAAGATGTATACTTCAGAGCCTTGTTGCAGAAATAATAATACTACAAAGCACAGTGAGAAATTATGAAGTCATAGAAGTATCTAGTTTTCTCTAGACCAGTATTAGAATGATCCAATTGCTCTTAATGTCCTTTTCTGCCATCAGCAAAGTCTGTGCATGATTTCACGAGTAATGTCAAGAAGTAAGGAGGGAGAGAAGTTGTATCAACAGAAGCAGGTATTTTGTGTGTGTCAAGGGGAATTGGAAGAAATATGGAGAAAATGGGAGATTGTATGAAGTTAGATTTTAATGCATCTGAAAGGTCAGTTCTAGGACAACAAGGTTGTTCTCTGTATGTATACATTGATACCTGCTCCACAGGGGCTTTAGTGCTCTGTGTAATTGATGTTTGCTTTCATTGCCCATAAATATATTTTCCTTAGTCTTCTGCAGCTAAGTGTTGCTTAGAATTTCTTCTTCTTCTTTTTTTTTTTTTTCTCAAGACTTTTATGGTAGGTGCTACTCTTGGCCTGGGGACGAGATTGCTAAGCAGAACTGCTAAGCAGGTGGACTGCTCTCTTTCCTCAAGGCGCCCTGTTTGGCGGTAGCATCAGCTGAGGCTGCGCACCCTCACACCACATTAAATACAGTAGGATGTTGCTGAACAAGTGGTCCTTTGAATGAACAAAATGAGCCCTAATGTGTAAAAGCAATCTCTTGTGCCGGTTTGCAACCACATTTTCAGAGTGCTGCTGTGATGCAAGCAAAGGGCCTTATGCTGCTTTAAGGGGCTCTGGGCAGCTTCCTAAGTTAATGCAAGAGGTAGGCCCAGTTTATTTAAATGGTGAAATGATTGTTTCTGGAATGCTAAAAAATAGATATTTTTATTGTTTCTTTCCTAATTTTGTCCTGATATTTTTTTCTTAATATTTCCTAGTAAGTTTTGTTCCTCTTTGATGTTTTAAATTTCTACATAATATAAAAGAAGAAAAATCTTGTTAGTTTAGATATTTGAATAGTATTTGGAAACAGTCTCGCTTGGTACTCCAATAGTTCCATTTTGTACCCAGTGTAGGCCTTGCAGAGGAAGGATTATCTTGGATAATTTGAGTAGGTTAAGATGAGCTGAATCTTTTTACCAGAAAAAAAAGATTAAAATACTAGTGATTCTGTAAAAGGTGATGAATTGAAAATCCAGTAGATACAGCTTTGGTGGATCTGTCATAAAAGCAAAAGTTTAGGTGAAATTTTCAGATGAGTGAGAGAATAATTCTATGAAGCAAATCAAATGCTGGTATGAAACAAAACTTCTGTCTGTATATATGAATATTGTGGTGCCAGGAGCACAGTTTGTTTTGGGGTACCAAGATATTTCTGTTCTTTGGTAAGATCTTTACTCTTTAATGAATGAGTTATTTTATTTTTTTGAATATGTGCTTATATGTTAATAGTACAAGAGGCGTATTGTAAAACATATGTAAGTAACATCTCATAAAAAATCTTGTTTACCAAGTGGAGGATATGCAGCGTTGATTCTGGCAGGACAAGATTTAGAAATAACAGAATACTAAAACCTTTTCTTCCCCTTTCCATTTTTCATCAGCCACTCTATTGAAACTAATTTTGTAGAATATCAAATTAGATTCTGTTTGTTTAACTACTTGAACTGTAGGGGTTACATGCCAGATAAAGGAAACTGTTTTGAATATAAAATAGTTCAAAATTAAGTCATTTTAAAATGAGAATGAATACTGTGAGAAAAGCTCAGTCCCCTTCAGCTCTGATTAGTGACTGTGTGATGCGTAAATGGGTAGACTTGAATATTAATACGGTTGGTGTGTGCTATGTTATGTCTTTTCTATAAAAAAACAGGATTAGAGGTGCAGCATCAGGCATATCTGATTCTGTCCCTTCATAACATATATGTTCTTCATTCTCTTTTTTTGCCTCCAATTTCAATGTTTTGAGTGTTGTGATTTAAAACATGTTACATACTAAAAATGAAATTAAGAACATTCTCTGGTTACTGATTTTTTTTCTGAATACAACCTTTTTTTTTTTTTTTTTTCCCAATTACAACCACTCAGTCTGCAGATACATAGTTTCCTTTTCAAAAAAACCCAAAATATTGAATTATCAAATGTGATTAAACTATAGAGGGAACAGATAGAGAGGAAAAGAAGAGAAAGAAAAATGAGAAAGAAAAATGGCAGGTAGAAGAAGAGAGCAGGGAAATGCAGCCAAATTTCTGTGCACTTATGCAGCACAAACTAGGACTTATGCAGCAACGTGACAGAAATGTAAATTATTACCATAACATTGCTACATAACTAAAAAGAGAGGCTTGCTTAACTCCTGTATATCTTCATATATTGCACGTATCTCTCAATTTTAGGTATAATTCTATGGGCTGATTTTAGGTGATGAAATAATTGCAAATGTATTAAGAAGGAGAAATAATAAAAACTAGTACAGTGAAAAAGTTTATAAATGCTTTCAGGTGTTTGTGACCACCTACATCTCAGTTAAAATTTGAAACTAGCTTAAAAGTCTTTTAGTTTTTTTCTAATACTACATTCCCAGTTTTTGTGTGTATGCCTGTGCATATCAGTTAATGATTCCGTGTGCACCAAATTTTAATTATTTTAAAGTACTATTTTGGTCTTTCTTTTGATGCCTTTATATTTAGGGTTGTGTTGTAGAATTCAGATTTATTTTTTTTTTCTGCTCTCTCTGGCAGTTCTGCTGTCTGAATTCCTTGGCATCTATGTGATCTCCATTGAGCTGGAGTAGGGTAGTAGGAATATCTTGCCATAAGTATTCCACAATTAATGCTTATATCGTATTAATGGTATATTTGCTGGATTCAATGGTGTAATGCTGTATTTAGTTCTGATGAGCTCCACTGTCCTTGTTTCCTAAGTCAACTCCCATTTCTGAAATGAGTTTAATATAAATACTATTGTTATAATGACAGACAAGGTAAAAACTGAAAGTGGGCACATTCAGAAAAGTGTTTTCTTGAACAAATAAGTTGTACAGTTTTGTAAAGTCCTTGCTGCTCCTAAATATGTTGAATATCATGTTGATCACATTCATAATTTCTCAGAGAAAGCTTTCAAGTTAGAAGTATAAGAGAATTTGATTTGCAAGATTTTCTGAACTACCCTTTCTTTAAATTTCCACTCTTCACAAATCCTTTCAAAATTTAAATCTTCTTCAAATCAAGTCATATCAGGTTGTGGTTGATCAAACTATTGTTACATTTATTGGTAAATTTATTTTTCCTGAAGAGACAAAAAATGTTGTCTTTCAAGAAGCTTATTCGTACGCTCAATAGTTTCAAAAAAGATCAGCACAAATGAGAGAATTTAACACAGTTTTTAAAAATCTTAATTCTTCTTGTTAAACAAAAAACCATTTAAAACTATCTTAACTAAACTGTGGTTAGTGAATATATACATGCATATATAAACAAATCTCATAGAATAACCCAAATATTATTTTTGTCACTCCTGCTTGGAAGGTCCAGTCTCCCATAGGGGGAAAGCTGTCTTCTTCAGTATTCTGTGCTGTTGGCTTTTAGTTGTCACTTGAGACAGGTCAGTTTTGTAATTATATACCACAGGGGCATAAGAAATGGGGAAAAAAAGAATTAATAATGATTTGTTAGCATTCCTTTCTAAATCAGTGATAGAAATCTCATTTGAAATATTTGGCGTGGTATCGTATCTACTTAACTGGAGAGAATGCAGAAAAATCTGGGGATTAAAAATTTTCTTGCAGTGAGAAATTACAAAGGTGGGCTGGAACTTCTCGTCTACAGAAAGATGGTTTTTGGTTGAGAACCTCTATTTAACCATTGTCATAACCCAGGAATATTCAGTAAAACAGGAAGGTGACACATGCCAAATGTTTGAAAGAGTTATTCTTGAACTGCTGCAGTATAGCACTGAGAATAAACTAAATGAATAAATATAGTGGAGAATATTTAACACAGCTTTTGAAGAGGGAAGTATAGTTCTGACTTGCCTGGAAATTCAGACTGTTTTTTATCAAGTTCTTTAGCAAATACTCTAGAAAGTGTACCTAGATAAATTCCTGTATGAGGAATATATGAGAAGTGCTGTAATACAGCCATAAGAATGTAGAGTCCATTAAAATGAGGAGAAACTGATATAATTATTACCTTATTATACAGGAGAAAAAGCAGCATTTTTCCCTTGAATTAAGAGAATATGAAAGATGGAATTCATCTCTCTAGCATTTTGAGAAGGTCAAAATTTAAAATTTATTAAGAATGGAATGGGAAAATTAATGGAGAATTGCCTAATAAGTAGTAGCTGTTAAACACAGTGGTGCAGATACAACCTGTCACTCAAGCGGTATTATCCTCTTTTGCTTAATGACAGGTATTTTGCATTTTCTCCTGATGTTCGTAACTGCGCAGATAGGCTACATCCTAAGAGGACTAGTGCTCTGATCTGCAGTTGCAATTTCCAGATTGCTAATTCATACCTGGCTGTATACCTAAATATCCAAGCTTTAACCTTTTTCCAGAGACCAGTAGATGAAGATCTAAGAGCACGAGGTGTTGGGTGTCATGCATCAAAACAAGATACGTTATTTAAAAAACGAGTTGTTGTGTGATTCATTGAGATTTTTATTTTTTCCTACTGGATAGAGGTGCAGTGCGTTGCAATGTCCAGACCAGAGGTGACAGGGTTTGTTGCTAGAGTGGGTAGTGGGGAGAGTAATATTAAAAATTATTCTTGCCGTAAACAAATTACTTCAGGATGTGATGAAGAGGAAAGCATCGGAAAGTCAGCTTTCTGTATCTTAAGGAAGACTTTACATATAATACTTGTAGGCAGAATTGTACTCACGTTATAGAGAATTTTGATTTTATGGGAAATACTTTTGCCTAGCTACTATTGATTGCGCTGAAGAGTGGTGACAACCTCTGGGAGTATAATGTGTACTATTGGTCCCTGACATGTAGAAAGCAATATTCTTTTGGATCCCTGTTGAGGCTGAGTAAATAAATGCATTGTGCAGTTTTGACTAGATTATTTGCACTCTGCTCCTGAATCTGTGTTTCTACAATTTATTTAAATGTAAGGAGTTCTCTAGTTGCCTCCTCCAACACTTTTCTGATTTCTTGGGCAGAAGACTACTTCCTCC
The DNA here is from genome assembly GCA_003342815.1 of Eudromia elegans. Lineage (NCBI taxonomy): Eukaryota > Metazoa > Chordata > Aves > Tinamiformes > Tinamidae > Eudromia > Eudromia elegans. The sequence continues at coordinate 966,220 of PTEX01000056.1, read as the reverse complement.
TCGCCTGCAAATGTTTAGTTGCTTGTCAACCTATTCATCCTGACATTTTCTGAGAGGCCATCTGGGCAGTATTCAGAACTGATACCATTTGGAGGACTCCTGCACTGTAATAGATCGATGAAATTAAACATAGTTCCAGGTTAAATCTACTGTGTTGTATTTTTAGCTTTTAATCTTTTGCCTTATTTGGGAAAAATATTTGGGGTTTTTTTTGTAAAATATATATATTTATATATGCAAAACTAGATATCGGCTAATTCAGATTAGGGTTCAACAGTCTTTGGAAAATGTTCTTCTTTAAGTACTTATTGTAAAACATAGGGATTACCCGATGTAGGAATAATCTGACTCTACAGAAAAAAAAAAAAAAAAAACAAAAAAACAACAAAAAAACCAAACAGATGCAATTGGAAAATGTTGGTGAATTTATACATAAGAATCTAAGAGTCACCTGCTGATTGTGCATATGGATCACTAAAAATATTGTCTGCTACTTATGGCTTCAGGTGAGTACCAGAGGCGCAGGTGATGCTTTTGTCCCCTTGTATTTGCAGAGCATTTAACCTTATGTTTGGTTTTAAGCTCATCCTTAAATTGCAACGGTTTCTGAGCTGAAAAGGTGTCACTGGATGAGTGTGTGGGGGGGTGAGTGACACAATGCCCTTCGCTCATGTGAAAGAAACAGAAACAGGTTTTATTGGTATGGACAACAGTTTCATGAGATTCTGTGGCAAAGTCACTTAACTATTTACTGCGTGGAGCTTCAATACACTGAATTATCAAGGACACCCTCCTGTTGAGTCATGAGGTTCAGACTGAACCCCCTTGCTTTCCAAACTTCTGAGAGGAGTCTAAATGCAGCTGGATCCAATCCCAGTCCCAGACCTGGTCAATGGTTTGTGACTGAGGGATTTTGCGCACAGTTACAAAGAAAAGTTTACAAGTTCAGAAGGAGCGGGCGCTATAGTCACCATGAGTCTGTCGTGGCAAGGATCTCTCAACCCTGAGGAGCCTCCTTGAGATGTGTCCCTGCTCAAGGGGAGATCCAGGTGTGCAGCCTGCTGCGATACAGAAGGAGAACTCAATGGACTCTCAGGCTGCCCCCATACTTATGGGATAAGATGATTGCCTTATCGTCATTCTTTCGATTTAGAAATGACTGTTGGCTGGTATGCACAGTTAGCCTTATCTCCCCATCAGGATGAAGCCATCAGGACTGTTATTGATGATTAATGTCCGAATAGGGGAAGAAATCAGGGGGGCTACTACCAGGATCAGATAATGTCCCTGGTGGTTAACACCTGGATAGAGCTATGTGTGAAAAGTCAGGTCCAGCTGGGGAGGGTTTGCTGAATGCTGGTGGACGTCAGGACAGGGGAGAGCTTTTGTGCATTTGGACTTAATCAAGACATGTATCTAGAATGCAGAATGTTTCTAGCAGAGTCAAATACATTCATTATTTGATTTGTCTCAAGTACAGCTCATTTTTAACACTGGTATGTGATTCACTAGGGCAGTCTACTTTTACCTCTTGAGTTTTGTTCTTCTGTAAGGGCTTTACTCTATGGCTTTCGTTTTTAAGAGACTTTAAGAGAGAAAAAAAAAAGGGAAACAGAAAAAGTGACTGTAAAAATGGAAACAAAAGCATAACCAGGTAATGAAACATAGAATGCTCAGGTAAAATGAAATCAAGTTTCTTCTTTGAAGCTGATACCTACTGTATAGCAAGCATGGTTTGAAGAAGCCATAATAACTAATAAGTTATCTGTACCTGGATTATTAGGATAAATTTGCAGATAAAGGTACGTGTATAGTAGAAGCTTCAAAAACTGAAAATCTGAAATGATAAATGATTCAAAATGTAATACATTAGCTTAGATTTTAATGTTTGCAAAATGAGTGAAACAATATATCTAATGCCAAAGCCATATTATCATAAACATATTTGTCAAAATATAAGACATAAATTGCACTTAAATTTAGTAATGTATGATGGTATGCTTGAATGTATCTTTGCGATTAAATGTGAACAATTGCTCCTTTAAGGTAGAGGTCTGTGTATGTGTGATTAATCAGATTGAAATGACAGGGCGGACAGCTCATGCCATGCCTAGTTATCACAATGATTGATTTTAGTCGATGCTGTTGGATGAAAAAATATCTGTTAATAACTACAGATGCGAAACTCCTGATGTCACTGATAGTACAAATCACTTCTCACGTTCAGTATTATCTGGCTCATTTGCAGACACAGCATACAAACAGATCTATTGGAATGCGAAATTATAATGTACAGATTTATGCAAGAGGAATGACTGCAAAGTGCATTGCATGAGTACTGTAAGAAGCTGAAATTGCTGCTGTTGTAGCTGTCACAGGCACGCTATTTTCTTTGGTATGTGTGGAGTTTTTTACTGTCAGGCTTTTATCATGCAGACTGTTTGTGCTGTACCTCTCTTCCTGCTTAAAATAGAAATTTAGTCAGTGAATCTGGATGCTGTGAAGTGTTTTTGGAATAGTTCTTAACTAACTTGCTTGATTTGTACTTTCTGGTGAAATACATTTGGATGTTTATTAGAAGCTTTGAACAGACACTTTATTCTGGAATCAACAAATGAGATTATAAATTGCATTATATTGCATTAACAGAACTGTTTGCAGTAAGTATATTCCTTGCCATATAGTAGTCAGTATATTTTTATTTTGAAAGATCTAGAGAGTTTATCAAATATTGTGTTTTTTCAATATTTTACAGATCAAGCTGGTCTCTAAATGTCTTTAGATACTTAGAGCAGTAGAGGTGGTCCCATTGGGTGATAGGGCTAATGGGGAAGGTGGGTGTCTGATGGATCTCAGACTAGGAGAGGGACAATTAGTCTTACATATTTGGTAGGATGCTCCGTACTCCCATTCCCTCTACTTACTACTGCAATGTAAGGATCTAAAAAAGCCATTTGTGCTGCTTCCTTTTCTCCACTTTTCCCTCTGATGAAAATGCTTAGCACTGCTAGATGGAATAAGCTTCAGTTTTTGCAGCGTGTCATGTCCACAGACTACAGAATACAAACAGTGCTGGGAGGGTACAAATCTCTTTGCATCAGTATTAACTAATTCTCTTCCCACACCAAAATAATTCATCCAATGTTGTTCCAAATCTCACCTCCTTTGCCAACCTTTCTTCTGCCTCTGATATGGTCCACTGGCCAATGACAACACGCATTTCCTGTACCTCCAAACACAAAAATCTTCTGCTACGGACCCTTTCCTCCTAGAATTTACAAATGCATCAGTTTTTAGGAACTTTTTTATAGCCATTTACACTTAGAGCCATTTTAGCAGTGGTCTGAATTCATGCTTTTTTTTTTTTTTCTTTTTTTAAGATAAGATTCTCCGTTTTTTGCTCTTTCAAGCTTCTACTTCCTCTGTTTAGTGAAGATTTTCAACTTCAAAAACCTTCTGAGAAAAAGAAAAAAAGTAGCTGTTGATTGAACATGTCTGCTGTTTAATTATGGCTTGTGCTCCCTATGAAACCAGACTGTGGTCACAATGATACCTATTAGCCTCGACATTTTATGAAGGTAAATGATAGGGAAAGCAGAGGTGATTATGATAGCAGAGATATTAAAGAGTGGCCTTCATTATTATTTACTCTTATTTCTCCAGAGGAGCCTGGTTTGGGTTATGATTCCGTTGTGGTAAGTGCCTCTGTGTGTCACAGAGGAATCAAGTCCTTGTCGAAAGATAAGCAAAGATACCCCATACAGCAGCATGCACTGCAGGAATTTGATGGTAATTTTGTAGCCATCAATAAATTAAGTGTGAGTTCAGATAGACTGGCACATTTCTGAAGTCTATTATTTAAATGTTTTAAAAATATACGTTTTTTAATTATTCCAGTGAAACTTCTAGTAATAAATGCAACAGAAATCCAAAAGAATTACCTGCTTCTCAGATTAGCAGCTCTGAATCAACTCTGATTACGTGACACACAAACAACATTTTATGTAATAATTTTCATCACTGAACAATTTTTATAGATACCAACAACATAACCTTCACATATTGCCAATATATTTACATGGCTCACAGCTGAGAATTACTCAGATTTTGCCTCTGAATGTGGGCTTGAATCTGCAGTGGGATACTCATTCCTGGCTTGCCTATTAGACTTTCAAATCAGCATTAATCTTATTTCCTCCATCTCTACCTCTGAATCACCATAAGCTATCGTAAAATATTTAGGATCTCTCCCAGCAGGACTCAGGGAAGACAGAAAACTCACAACTCCATCTTCCCCGATTCCCTCCCTGGCTAATATTTTGGACCATAGTGCCCTGACCATTAGGTGTAACAGGAGTTGAACAGGGGTCAAATATGATAGGCAAGAAGTTTAAAGTGTTGTTTAGTGTTTAGTGTTAGTAGGTGGATGACAAAGTAGGTGGGTAAATGTTTCATTCTGCTTTCTTTGACTTGACTGTAAGCTCTTTTTCTATGACCAGTCAGACATCCCGTATTTTGAGTTCCAAGTCACATGATCCTCCATGAGTTGGCATCAAGAAGCAGGCTTGGTCTGTCCTGGAGTCTTTCTTTGCCAGTGGCAGCCTAATTTCTTTGCAGTCTGCTCATATGCCTCCCTCACCCAGTGCCTCTTCTCCTGTAGTTGAAAACAAAGCTGAGAGATTGTTTAAAAAAATCAGGAATTCTCTGTTGGAGACTGTCAGTGTTTTTCAAGAAGCCACAGTTGGGTGCTCTTAGTAGAGAGTCTGTGTTATTTTTCAGTATCAATGCAGGTGTTTTCATTCCTACTGAATCTGGTATATTAAAAAATAATTCCTGGCATGTTTTCTTTTATTTTCTTATTCTTAAAAGGGAAAACATAGAGTTTGCAGAGTTTTTCTTTCTTAATATGCCAAACAGATTAGTTTGTGTCAGTTTTCTATGAACTATCAGAACATGAAGGAACTCAAAGCTGGCTAAATATTCTTTTTTATCATTATTGGCTGTGGTTCATTCAACATGATAAATAGATGTTTGTTACCCTTCCATTCTATAACAGCAAATGCTCTTATATATATTTATTTTTTCTTTAAGTCCTGTAACTTTTTTATTTAATAACAAAAAGAAAACCTCAGACAAAGGAATAGCCATGCAACAATGTCAGGAGAGACAAAATTGCCTGGCTACAATGCCAACAAAGAGCAATACACAGAGCTTTACTGGTTTTGTTCAGTTACTCTGGAAATAGACCTGAGGAAGTTATTTAGACAAATGCAAGTCCGCCAAGTTGGTAAGAGAGTTACTGTAATTTGATGTAGTAAACTTTATCCTTAATGATCTTTAATGTGGAATAGTACAGTCCAAGCTGACTTGGACAAAATGCAGGTGTGTGTTGATGGATGAGTATTGTCAACTGAAATATAAGCAGTTTGATGTTATAAGTCCCCTTTTCTTTCCATTTTGAGTTACATCCTTGAAAAAAAAAAAGTCAGCCACTTCATGGCAAGAAAAGCAAGAGATTATTTTCTCTTCAGTAATAACATCCTACTTCATGCAACATATTGCATCGTGAATCGTGAATTTCCTAAGAGTGTTTCAATATGAAAGAAAGCTTACTATTTTCTGTTAGTTTATAATGCTGAGTAAATAATTTACAGTTAAGAATAAAAGTATTCTGAGTCGCAAGAAAAATATAGAGACATTCTAGTCCATATTAATAATGGTACCAAATTTGTGGTGACAAATAAACGACTTTGGTTTAAATAAGTCTTTGGTAGTTAGTTTAATTTTTTTTTTGGTGGTGGTGGTGAGTCATTTATGCTATTTTTCTGTCTAGGAAAACAAAGTGGATCAAAGGATGGAGAGATCAAGTGTGTCATGGCTTTAGACAAGTCCATATAAAAAAAAGAAGCTGGAATGAATTGGTCAAGGAAAGATAAGTATTTGTTCATTTTTCTTTAACACAATAAATGGATAAATTTCTGATTGTATTTTTTTATAATAGCGAAAAAAGCATATTTTTCATGTTAATATTCTATACTAATGCTGATACTCTCAGGAATCTGTTTCAAAAAATATAATCCATGATTCTCAGTTGGATAATAAACTTGCTAATGCTGTTTTCATAAGTAAAGATATTTTATTTAGGTGTAACATGAATTAAACTTCTTAAATTTCAGCAGAGTGGTAGTGTTGTTAAATTATAACCTCTTATACTAAAAGCGATAATACCTCTTATCATTATTTGAGTGTGTTGTACTGTGCAATTTTGAGGAGGAGGAAACTGAAGAGGAAATTAAGAACTGAGCTTGAGTTCTTTATTATTCTTTATCCGTTATACCACAATCTGCATTTACTTATGAATAAGTCTATGGTGGGAACTCTTAGGGTTAGTTTGCCAATTCTACAGAAATATACATGTTTTATATAATTCATATAAGCTTTCCATGACCTCAGGATTTAAAATTAACGTCACCCATACTTTGGAATAGTGGGATATTGGTGGTTAATATTATGACACAATGTAGATGCATAAGGTTGGAACAATATCCCTAAGGTATGCTTCTCTTTCCCCCCCGAAATAGCTTCGTATTACAATTTGCTATTGATAAAGAGAAATATTTTCCAAAAAGTATTTACTGGTGAGTGCAAATACCAACTCTTCACATATCTTGCAGTGATCTATCAAACAAAAGGATAGGAGAGCTAATCCTATAGTGTTCCCTCCAGAAAAATTGAATGTTCTGATGCACATTTCTAGCCCTGAAATTGGTCTGGAATAACCACACCAAAGTTTGATTGTGAGGCTCCAAATATTTTATAGTATCATATAGGCCAAAAATATGGCAGCTACTTGACAAAATTTTTTTTCTGGTTCTAGTCCGAAGCTCCCGTGTATGAAAGTGTGTAAAAGATATTACTTAATATGTATTAAAAAAAAGAGGAAATAAAAACATAAAGAGGTGGAAAGCAGGAATTTAGCAATTTCAGACAGTGAAGAGTGTACAGTTATGGTGCAAAACCAGCATTAAAGTTAGTCTTTTTTATAAAACATTTGATCTATCTTTAGTCGTTATCTGTGGTTCTAAAATTTAGCTTTAGAGACCCCTCTATGCTGTGTTGTTAAGGAATCTTTTTGCTGCAAGATCTCCTTCAGGAAAAGACTCTAAAAACCTCTCTTGTTAGAGCTTCTGGAAACAATTGCTGCTGTGCCTAGAAGGGATAAATCAGGAATTCTATTCTAGAATTTTTCAATTTGCTGTAGTATTGTTGTAGAATATTTTAGAAAGTGTCTTTTCAGATAATAGTTCACAGAAGACATTTTTGTTTTAATATCAGATTATGCAAAAGGGTGTTTCACTGTGTTAAAATGTGTTGTTCTTTATCATGCTCTCAGTACTCCATAGATCAAATTCAAATAGCTTTTTTTTTTCTTGTTTTTTTCATTATCTTAAACTTCTTCTCTTTTTTTGCCTTAAACTCTCATAAAATTGCTGAACAAAAGTATTTGAATAAATTGTAGCTTCAATTAACCTCCTTTCTAAAACAAACAAACAAACAAACACATGAACAAACAAAACCCCCTCTTATTCTTGTCTACATGAAATCAGGCAGCCATTGAATATTTTCAATAAAATCTGTAACGTGTATGGTTATGTTGATCAATAAATACTTAAGGTATATACTGAGTCTTAGAGAATGAAATCAATGTAGTCTGCTCTTGTGAAGTGCCTACTTCCTGGCAAAGGAATTTGAAAATCTTTGGCGAATAATGAGTTAACAAAAAGACAATAAGAAAAATTTAGCTAGCTAACTGTACTGTTATTTATCTGCTTCAGCTCTTAAAGCCTGGATTTTTAAATTCTTTATGTTATTGCCTTTATTTATATGATATTTTTGATATATATATAAATATTGTGCATATAATTTATCCCTAATAGAGAATGCCTCCTTTAGAGAGATAGAACAGTGAATTTACATTATCAAGAGGGCAAAGAAAGGAGTTGCCTACCTGAAGCCAGAGAATAGCCTGAGAGACCTGACCAGGTAATATGTTGTCTCAAAAGGCAACGAAGAAAAGGAACTGATAGACAATATCAGTGCTTGCTTCTGAAATTGGGTGGTGATAATTTAAAGGCAGATTGCAGCAAGGAATAGGGCTAATCTTGCTTTCTCTTGTTTATTTGTGTCTGTGACTTGTATGCACTTGCATGTTGCATTTCTCTGTGCATACTCCACATTGTGAACTATTCACAATCCTGTTTTTTTCTTGTGAAATTGTGAAAGTTTGTTTTCATGAAACAAATACATTGTTGAGAGGGTTTTTTTTTATTTTGATTTTTTTTTCAGTTTATTTGTAGTATCCCATTTTTACATTTAATATTGTTAAGAAAAGCTTCCTTTCACAGCAAATTCAAAAATGTGATCATTTCTAGAATTGCTAAATTGTTTCATGTAGTACAAATAGAAAATTCTTTGGTCAAGAAATGTGGAAATGCTTCTTCTGTCATTAACAATACACCAATGATTTAATACTGTGTGCATGTGTGTACATATATGTATAAACATATACAAATATGTATATAAAAATATTTACATCATGAAATAATATACTAATAAAATATGATTAAACTTGAAAGGAAAGTGTAAACTGTCCAGGTAAAATTTGGCTTTATTCAAATGGAAAAGCACCATTTTACTATTTTCCTGAATGTTCAGGGAAGCCATTTTGATTTTTTTTGGTGAGGCTTTTTTTGAATGTTCTTAGGGTTTGCATTTCAGAAGGAGATGCTACTTTGTATTCTGAAAAATACAACAGTAAACATCATAGTAAGCAACTGAAAACATCATACTTCTAATATACATTATCTGGGCTCTAGATTATTAACCCACTATCAAATGTGGTAGAACTTGGCCAATGAGCCAAAAATTAGATTACATAGAGAAAACACAGTCTTCTTAAGCCTGATTCCTTCAGAAATCAGGCCTGCATAGTGTTAAAAGAAGAAACAAAAATAAAATAATTATATAAGGAAACATAGAAATATATGAAATATTAGATCACTGTTTTCAAAGAGATCTAGGAAGTTTTCAGTGGTAGTAGTGTTTATTACTGTAATTTATAGAAAGCACCTGTCATCTGTACTCAATCAGTGGTGTTCATTTGTTTTGATACTTGTGAATTTGTAGCATAGCTGAAGACACTTTTAAAAAAAATTCCCCTTCTTTTCTTCTTCTTCTTCCTTATTATGTTTAACATAAATAGTGTTGACAGGAGTTAGAAAGAAGGGAGATTGACTGTGACAGAAATTAGTCCACAGTTAGGAATAAGGAAAGGCAAGGAAGGGTTTCTAATACTTTATCATATATTAGAATATTAATAGACAGTTATACCAATTAGATAATAAGTTGTGGCTTCTAAGAAATATGTCAGCTTTTAAAAATAAAGTATTTTTGTTGTCTTTTGTTTGAGAAAGGTAGAAATGGAATTGTCTACTGAAACAGAAACACTAAAATAAATCTTAAAGCTATCATACTTTGTCTATGTGTTTTTTCACTAACTGAAAGTGTAATTTGAGATTTAAAAATTTAAATTTTCTCTTCTCTTTTTACTCAAGGGTCCTTTATTTTCATGTGCAGTCAGACAGACATGAGAATAAGCTTCCATGCTGTGCGTATAAATAACTCCTCCATCAGCCAGCAAGAATTAAAACTTTGTATTAACTGTTATAGCTGCATTAACTGGAATGGTTTATCCAGGATACATTAACTAATAAACTTGCATCTATTTAAGAAGGAGTCTAATTAAGATACTTCTGTCACATAAACCAAACCACATTGTTTATTATAATAAAGCCTACATAAAATAATGAATATAACATTTTCTATTTCATAATTTCATTCAAATGAGATGACTTAAAGGTAATTTCTACATTTTAAGCATTTAGTTTCATGACATTCCCTAGCAATTCACTGACTATAATGCCTCAAATGTTTGCCGTTATTAAGAAACATTTAGTGTAAGATTAGATTAGTCATAATTTTTTATAGGAAGAAAATACAGTCTTTAAGTTGCTTTTCAGTGTCTTTGTGCGTGCAGCTCCGTGCATCTGCGTACCAATAAAAGGGATGCCATATTAGCATATTGCAGTCCTACCAGTTTCTTGTCTTTTGGGTGACTCAGTCCCAAAATACTCTGAAGGCAATTTCAATTTTGCTTGCAAAGTCAGAAGGGTAAATCTTGCGAGGACCTGCTTTCTCTCCCTGAAGCTATCATCTCCTCAGCTGCTTCCTCTCGAATGACGGCAGCCTTTGGGGAAAAAAGTTACTGTCCCTCCCTGCCTCTGAAGGGCTGTCCTCATCTCTGCATATTACGGTTTGTACCCAGCCCTGGCAGCAAAGGGTCCTACAGCCTCTTTGCTTGAAGCAGGCAGTGTTCTCCACTACCTCTCCAGACCTGTGTGCCCTGCTGTTTCCTTCTGTAATGGAAAACACAAGTGTTTTTCATCTCTGCATCATGGTGTGGGGTTAGAGAGGGTTGTGGATTGGAGGCAGCAATTTTCTTCCTTTGCTTAATAACTTGGGACACCTTTTGAACTGTAACATAGCTGATGCATAGTTCCATGTAAGTAAGGTATCTCAGTCTTTCCGAATCAGTCAGTGAAGAAGAAAGGGGACAGAAGAATTTGAATATATTTGCATATAGTAGGTAGGAATAATGCAATTAGAATTATTGTACCTTTGGGACACTTATTTTAACAAAATTAAAAAATAAAAGGAAGTTTTTTGGGAAATCAGCCATGTTCTTCAGCTTTTTCTTCATTTCCTTTACCTTCTGCAGTCAAGAAATTCTTTACCACCTGCTGTTGTTGCATTAGGCCCTGGTCCCTGCTGACTGCTCCTCTAATTTTTATGACTAGAACAGCATTTTCCCAAAGTTTCTCTCTCAAGGGGTCATTGCATAGGTCTGGGTTGTGATTCACTTGTTGCTGTTGAATTTCCTCTGGGTTAGTGACCCTATTTGTGAATGCATCCTGTCTTAGAGCACGTTGGCCCTCACACAGGAACTGCTATCCTGAAACAGGTACAATTGTACCTGATCAGAAGCAGCACCGTGCTATGGGACTTCCAGGGGAATGGCTCTAGATTTACACAGAAATAGTGCCCTTCAGAAATTATGTGTGGGAAGGTGAGTCTGTTGAATGCTTTATGGCTGTTTTTACTGTAGAAGTTTAATGAGCTCATAGAAAACAGTGTTCACACTGCCCTCTCCATTTCCCTTTTGCTTTTTGGAGGGAAAAAAATCTCATATATGTATTCTCTTATGGTCATGTTTTTTATGGCATAAAATGGTTGCTAAATATCCTAGAACTATTTAAACCAGTTTACTGAAGAGGAATTTGCAACACAATTTTAAGAGCTGTTTAGATCTACCCTCTCTCTGTTTTCTGCAGAATTTTGTATATTAAATTGTTCAAGCGTGGTTTTGTGTATTGGAAATGTTGTTCTTCATCTGAAAGTTTGATATGTTTCCTGTGAGATTTCCTGATACATAGGATAAATGCTGTTACAACTGAAGCTTGAAAAATCCCACCCTAAAAGTGATAGTGCAAGAGAGGAGGCTATAAATCATGGGGAGGTTGCTATGCACAGTTTTTTGAGTTTTAGAAGAAACTCATACCACTGAGAAGTATGACGTGAAATGCTGCTGGTTTGTTTATGTCACTGAAGTGTTTCTCGGAAATTTCTTTTTCTTGGTGATCACAAAATTGAGCTATGGAGATGTTAACTTCCTTGAACATTGTTCACCCTTTTTACCTCGAAGTTGCACAATGCATATTCCTCCATGTGGATACCAAAGCAATAATATTTCTTCAAGCAACACAATTGTTAAGAGACTAAAATACTAAAAAATACTTATGTGTTACAAAATATGTTTCCCGTATGTTAAACATAGAATTTTTATGCTTTTAAAATAATTTTAGCTGTATTGTATTAACTTAGCTGTGGAGCCTCCTTAATGGTCTATGCTAATACAAACAGCAGTCCATATTTAATACTTAGGAAGCTGTTATTAAGTTCTATACATACAAATGTTGCCTTAACTTTGTGCATTCTCCTTTTTGGCAGAAAGGAATCATAAAGGAAAAGAAAATAGACTAACAATGTTCTTTCTTGCTGTTTAATGAAAAACCATTGCAAAATCAACAGCATGATAGAATTTATTTCCTTTCAGCACATACAGAAGAAACAGCATGGTTGAGAATACCACCATTTTACCATTTACCTCCCTTTTAGGCTACATGGTAAACACAGTTTTTCTCATGTCAGAAGACTATTTCTGCTTTTCTATAGAAAAGAGGAAAAAATAGTTTGTTGGGCACAGGTGGTAATGAAATATTTTCTAAAGAGCTGATCCTTTGCTTGATTTTAGTTTGGACCATCAGAAGGACGCATGCACTGACAGACACCCTTTCCTAGGTTTTGTGTCTGAGACCTCTGCAACGGTGGGTTCTCCGGGCTCGTACTCTATGAGCCTTTCCATCTCTAGGGGTGTTTGCTGAAGGCTCTCTCCTCCGGCAGTCTGTTTTGACAGTACCTGTAGAAATGACGTGCTTAACCTTTTCACTCCAAGGTTAAATTTCAGTGAAACCAACACTTCCGAACGAGATTAATGAGCATGGCAAGCTAGCTGCCAGAGCAGATAGTATTGACTACACAAACCTGTTTAGACAGGAAGCTAGGTTAAAATAGCAACAAATAAATGCAACCTCTAATGCTTCTCTGTCATGTGCTGTGAAAGTGTTAATCCCTCTAAGTAAATAATAGTTCTAAGGCATTTGTATGTCATGATGGTGCATTTAATGTAAATATTTTTAAGTGGGCTGGCTGTCACTGCTACCTATGAGGTAGTCATTGCGCTGTCTCAGAATCACTCTACTGTGTTGTCATGGAACGAGTGATAGATGTTTTTCTGTAATGAATCAGCAAAATTCTTGTGAAAGTTCTGGAGATATTGGTATTTAACCTTGTTTTAAATCATTCATCTAATTCTTTTAGTTTATACTAGAAGCTGGAGTTAAAGCAAGTGCAGATGATTTCTCCCTTTCTCCCTCGAATATTTCTGAAAAGAACACAACATCCAACTTTCTTTTTTAATGAAGGTATGATGGGGTGGATGCTTTACCTTAGATTGCAAATCCCAATTGGATTACTTACAGAAGCTTTGGAAAGGCCTGAGTTCATTTTTGGTTATTTGATCCAAAAGCTGTGAGTGGAGTGGTGGTGGTTAGTGTTGTCGTCCATGGAGGTATGTCTGCACTGTGGAGGAGAAACAAAACTGGGAGAGGTCATAACTTTTGGATTGCTTTTTTTATGATGAAAGTATTTTTTCTTGACACTCTGAAGTCAGGAAATGAAAAGGTGAGGGTTCCCCTAGTAACAATGGCGTAGCTGCTTTGCATAAATTCTGTTTCTTTTTGTTGTTGTTTCTTGTATTATTTGTAATGCTTTTTATGTTACTGTTTTTTCTGCCTTCCTTGCAGTTATAGGATGAGACATGGGCTGAAGTAGAATAAAGTAGAAAGCCATCCCTGGCTAAAGTAGAATATAAGATTTCTTCAGTCTTGTGTGTTGATGATATGGCTGTAACCTTAATTTTACTGGTAAATAAGTTTTGAAATGTAAATATAAAGTGGCATGTCCAAAAATGTCCACTCAGCATGTCCACTCAGCAAACATGAGTGTGATGTGATAGACTGTGTCCCTCCAATGAAATAAGCAGTGAAATAAGCAGCTAAGCCATTCAGTATTCTGTACTTCACTCAGTCCTGCGTCTGAGCTTTTCCTTCCTTCATGACACACAGCTCTGCCAATTCCTATGCAACAATGTACGTTGTTTTATTCCATTTTTTTTTTATTTTATTATTTATAAATATTCACCAATATACATAGTGTGAACTTCAACTCTAGAATTTTCAAATGGTCACAGACTTTAAAAAGTATACTCTCTGTGTTTGTGTTCATGAGTTTTGTCTTTTTCTGTTTTTCTTTTTTTTCCCCCCAAAGATATGTGCTCAGCATTGAGTGTGCTGCCCTCTGCTGCTTTGTCTTCTTCTCATTGTAGCACGGCCATTCATATTTTTCACCCAGATCAGGAAACTTTCCAGAGAGGTGCCCACATGAGGAGAGCTTAGCTGTGCGGGACACAGTGGCTGGAGTCAGCCACTGCTAAGGGATTGCTGGGCGTATCTGCAGGGCCAAGGCATGTGTGAAGTCCAGCAAAGGTCAGAGGGGCAGGATCAGGAAGAACATACGTACCCACAGAGACATTTAGACAAGGACCAAGAGTGAAGGCCTGAGCTTACATTCAGCTCCTGAGCAAGGAGGGGTTTCTTGCAGACTTTCTCACGCAGCTCTTTTCACAGTAGTCTGACCCAAGGTTACCCAACAGTGCTGTTATGGTCTTGGGGCACGGGTAACTAAAGCCAGGGAGATGTGGAGGTGGCAGATACAGAGCTACAGTGCCCCTGCACCTCACGTAAGGCTCAGCTGTTATCTTCCTCTGTGAAGTATGACCAAGTAGATATAGTTTGTACCATTCCTGTCTCCAGTGCTATGAAATGGTGCAAGACTGGAGCCATGATATGTGGAATTAACACAAATGAGAAAATTTCCCCAACAGCTTCTATTGCCCAACAATAGAAATCATGCCATGGAACTTCTTATCATTAGCAGATGAAATCTAAACATGAACGTTGCAGAACCAGTGGCACTTCTGATCTCAGTGACTCACGTTAGCAGAAGAAAGTTAGGACCTGATACTGTATATTGACTCCTGGTAAATAGAACTGAAGGATAAACTGAGCTGGAGATAAGTCAACGTCTGAGAACCTAAAGATTCTTGGGACTTGTAATATTCTTATAACTTTAAAACTTCTGTTTGGATCAAAGGAGAAAACCTCCCATCCAGCATTAGATATTTTTGATGCCCCATGAAACAGTATGTTTTCTATTTTAAGCTTCATAGTGTATTAAACTGCCTAATTTGTTTCCTTTTTTTCATTTGTTTTCTATGGGAACTGAGAAAGTGTTGCTTAACATGTTAAGGTAAATAACTAAGAAACCTTGCTTACTTCCCTCAACTGAGTGAAGGCCACCAGTAGCTGACTAATGAGAATAGCTCAGTTTTTATGTTTTTTTGGCTAAGGAATGCAAGAAAAAAAGTTATACCAAGGAGAGAAAATTGTTGTTCTCCTTTGCTTCCCTTGGAAAAAGAATAACAAATGCTAAAAAACTATTAATATTATTCATGGAAGAAGATATAATTCACCAAGGTAATTCCAGGAGATCAAAGAAGATTGGCTAAACTGTTACCTGAAGGTCAAGCAGTTCCAAAATGTGCCCTCGGGACTTCTTTTGATCCTTAAGATTTCTCTGGTGGGATAGCTGCTTTTGGTACGTTTCAGTATTACTGCAGGAAGGTGGTCCATTTTATTTCCATTTTATTTGATCTGTCTCTTGTGTTATAGAATTCTTACAAACTGCTTTGCCATTTGAGAAGTGGAGCAAAACCACTGCTCCTAAGAAAACATAGGCAGGTGGTCCCGAATTGGTGATGTCTGGCGTCATCCCAAATTGGTGATGTCTGACCATTTTGTTAGTTGTATGTCTTCTCACAGAAGCTACATACACTAGGGGTGTATGATTGTATAGAATTATACCTATATATTTCATATATAAGTACATATAGTCCTATCTATGTGTGCATACAATTTGTGGGAGCCGTTCTTAATTCACAAGGTGTAAATTCTCTGCCACATGAGGTTTTTGAAGCCATGGTCATTGGTCCTTCAAATGATAATGAAATGTTAAGGAAACCAGTAGTCAGTGCTCTTATAGGCAGCTATTATCATTATGGTTTCAACGAGCTGAGTCGTACAGTGTGTTCATCTCAGAAACAGGACTGTGTAGCTCTAGTGGTGTTACATCACTGAAGGAAGCTGGCTTCACAGGTGAAGTCTTGTCCCTCAGAAAGCTCCTGTTCTGGAAGAAGCCCTCCAATAGAAGTGCTCCAGCATTCATGTAGTACTTCTGAGGACTGAAATGCTGAAGCGAGAACATGTTAAAATGTTGGTAGAAGTGATATAAATATTCTAAAGCTGAAAGCAATTAATCATTTCTTTCTACGTATGCTGGAAAGGAATAGGGAAAAATAGTGATTCAGCCCACTATGGACAACACAACTACAATGTAATGTTTTAACAGCTCATCGTGCCCGAATCTTCCCCCAATATATTGGTGTGTGGCCTCATTTTATTCAGCAAACACATTAAAAAGAAAACAAAACAAAAACCCAAATCCTCAAGGTCAGACAGTCCGAATAATGACAGGCAACACAATTGCATTTTTATATGTAAACAGAAAAGGAGTGGGAAAGCTCTTTCTCATTATGGCAGTGAGCAGTCTGGCTATGATTTAATGCATTTGAAATTAAGTCTGTCTCTTCAGCTGTACACTTCTCCTAGGTCTGCAAAACAGACTGGCAGACAGCATGAGCAGATGCTTTTAGTTGGATCAGGCACATAGGAGATGAGGCAGAAGTTTCTTTGTGCTAGCATTTCACTGTGAGATTGCCCTTTGAATGTTTAAGCGGGACGGCAGCGGCAAGCTTCAGGTGTTTTCCAGATGAGCTATTGGACCAAATGGTTCTACCAGTGCGTTACCATAGAAAGTCTGTAAAGACAGCTCCCCTTTAAAGAGCTCTGCTTGCTGCAGAGATAAAGATCTCTACAGATGGAGAAAACTCCTTATGAACTTAATCTCCTTCTTCTTTCCATCTCCTCATGCCCCCTTAGAAAAATTTAGAGGATTTTTGCCATTTTTTGAGCCAGTCAGTACAACACTTAGTTATTTTTGCTTTGCAAAATGCACATCTTATTAAATAAGAATCCCAAATAAAAGGAGACTTAGATTTGGGTTTTTTTTCAATTGTTGAAGAAAAAGTAGCTTATTTTTACATTCAACAGCCTTTGTATGTGCTGCTTTATACATCAGTGCCGAGGCTCTCGTTGGCCAGCAGACCCAGATCCATATTCCTGTCCCACTAGGAGGTCCTGACTCTAGTGATCTTTTTCTAAAAGTTGCAGAAAAAATCCTGTGACTTGACATCTGTCCCTTATTCAATGTATACCAATAAACAAACACCTCCAGAGTGACGTGAGATATGATATGAGAGAAAACATGTTTGGAATTAGGTCTGGGTATTGCTGATTGTTGGAGGTGTGATTTATTATTCTTGTGTTGCTTTAGAAGAGAAAATAATCTGCAATCTCTGGAAAGTGATTATGCCTACTTAAAAATCAAAATAGATTACATTTAATGAATAAGGGCAATGAGTTAAAGAAAAGTAAAAGAAGAGTTTAAAATGCCCGCCTTGGTCATTATCTATATGCATGATTTTACTTTTTTGCTCTTTTTGTTCTTTATATTTTTCCTACTTAGGAGCTTTGTTATGTGGATCTTTAGTTCTTCCTGTTTCCTTCATATCCTAGCTGCTCTTTCACAGCAAGAACTTATGGATTGAAAGCTAATTGCCTTTTTCCTTTTTAATTATGGAATTCGAAGGCCACTTTTTTTGCCCCGATTACTTCATTGAAGGAGGACCATGCATTGGGGTTT